>BQNB010055019.1:0-39292 GCA_026074375.1 Tanacetum coccineum
CATTTTTGGACTTTGGCCTTGATTTTGCACAGTCTTTTCCATTCCATGCTCAGTTTTGTCATTTTGGCTTGGTTTTCTGTCTTTTTGATGATATCCACTTCCTGCACAATACAAATGCAAAACAAACATATATTTGGCAGTTTTTGTCTGTTTTTGGTCATTTAAGCTCGTTTTTAGAGGTAGAAGATATGTGTAATTAAGCACATATCAAAGTTCTATCAGATATGCGCTAACAGTGAATCCAACCATCTATACTTCATGCCTTAAGCAGTTATGGGCTACTGCTAAGGTACAAACTGTCAATAAGGAAGTGCAGATACAATCCCTAGTAGATGGGAAGAAGGTGATCGTTACTAAAACAAGTGTAAGACGAGCTCTTCACCTAAAAGATGCTAAAGGAAAAGATTGTCTACCCACTGCTACCATTTTTGCAGAATTTGAAAGAATGGGGTATGAAAACCTTACACAAAAGCTTACTTTTTACAAAGCATTCTTTTCTCCTTAGTGGAAGTTTTTAATTCATACAATTCTATAATGCTTTAGTGCTAAGACAACTGCCTAGAATAAATTCAGTAGTACTATGGCCTCTGCTATCATATGTCTTGCATAAACTAAATATTTAACTTTTGCAAGTACATTTTTGACAATATGGTAAAGAACTTAGAAGGTGAGGTTAAATTTCTAATGTATCCAAGGTTTGTGTAAGTGTTCCTAGATAAACAAGTTGAAGATATGTCCAAACATAAAGAGATCTATGTTACCCCCTCCCATACCAAGAAGATCTTTGCTAACATGAAGAGGAACGGAAAGGGATTTTCTGGTAGGATCACACCTTTATTTCAAACTATGACGGTTCAAGCTCATGAAGAAGTGGGTGAAGGGTCAGCAGTTCTTACTAATTCCCATCACACTACTACTCAACCATCTACATCAAGACCCCAAAAGAAACAGTCAAGAAGGAAACAGAGGAAGGACAGTGGTCCTACAGAGCCTCTCACTAATGAGGCTGTCAATGAGGAGCATGTGTCTACCCCTTCATATGATCTATCTTAAAGTGGCGAGGATAGAATGCAGCTTAATAAATAGATGGACCTTTGTGCCAAACTGTCTGATAAGGTTCTTGCCATGGAAAATACAAATACTTCTCAAGCTGCAAATATTGCCACATTGAAGGAGATAGTTAAGAAGCTGGAGAAGAAAAGGAGGTCCAGAACTTACAATCCAAGAAGATTGTACAAGGTTGGTTTGTCAAGAAGGATTAAATCCTCTGATGATGCTAGTTTGGGTACTCAGGAGGATGCATCCAAACAGGGGAGGAAAATAGCTGATCTTGATGCTGATACAGAGGTGACCTTGATTGATGACACTCAAGGGAGAAATGATGAAGACTTGATGTTTGATACTGGTGTTCTTAATGGTGATGAGGTGTGTCAAGAGCCTATGGTTAATACTGCCACAACTACAAGTTCAATTCTAGTTAGTGCTGCTGATCCAGTTACTACTGCTGGTGAAGTAGTTACTACTGCTAGTGTTGAAATTCTAGAAGATTTGACTCTTTCTCAGACTTTAATAGAGATTAAAAGTGCAAAACCTAGGGCTGTTACAACTGTTGCTATAATAGTTACACCTGCCAGCTCAAGACCAAAGGCAAAAGGAATTGTCTTTCATGATCAAGAGGAGTAGGCACCTGCATCTACACCAATAGTTTATCCTTCACAACTTCTACAGGCTAAAGACAAAGGAAAGGAAAAAATGGTTGAGCCTGAAAAACCTTTGAAGAAGAAAGATCAAATTGCAATTGATGAAGAAGTTGCTAGAAATCTTGAAGCTCAACTACAAGCTAAATTAGAAGAAGAAGAGAGGCTTTCAAGACAAAAGGAAGTAGAAGCCAACATAGCTTTAATTGAATCATGGGATAACACACAAGCTATGATGGATGCTGACTTTCAATTGGCTCAACAAATGCAAATAGAAGAACAAGGACAGTTGAGTATTGAAGAAAAGTTAAAGTTGTTTGTAGAACTCTTGGAGAAGAGAAAGAAACACTTTGCAGCATTAAGAGCTCAAGAGAAAAGGAACAAGCCACCAACTAAGGCACAAAAGAGAAATACAATGTCTACCTATTTGAAAAACATGGCTGGATACAAACATAATCAGCTGAAGAGCAAAAGTTATGATAAGATGCAAGAGATGTTTAATAAAGAGATGAAAAGAGTAAACACTTTTGTAGAGATGGATACAGATTTGGTGAAAGGCAGTAAGGCAAAAGCAGAAGGAAGTTCAAAAAAAGCTGGAGAAGAACTTGAATATGATAATTTAAAGAAGCAAAGGATAGATGAACATGTAGAAGCTAAAGGAGATGATGATTAAGAGGAGGCAGAGATGAAAAAACATATAGAGACAATTCAAGATAATGAGGTAGCAATTGATGCTATACCTCTAGCCACTAAGCCTCCAGTCATAGTTGAATGGAAAATCATCAAAGAAGGAAAGATAGGATACTTTCAATTGATAAGAGCCGATGGAAGTTTAAAAAGGTATTCATCTTTGATTCGGATGCTTCAAAATATTGACAGGGAAGACTTAGAAACACTCTGGAAGTTGGTTAAAGCTAAACATGGGAATACAAGGCCAGAGGAGGCATATGAAAGAGTGTTATGGGGAGATCTAAAGGTAATGTTTGGGCCTGATATAGAAAATGAAGTATGTAGGAGTCTAGAAGGACACAATGTAACAATATGGAAGCTATTTTCTTTAAGTGGAGTGCACTGTGTAAGATTTAAAAATTTGCATATCTTTATGCTGGTAGAAAAGAAATATCCACTTACACCTGCTACAATTACTGGCATGCTTAACAAGAAGCTTCAAGTAGATCAATGGAATGAAATAAGTTACCAACTTCTAAAGCTTTTGGTAAAACAACAAAAGAATCCTGGAAGTGTTTGAATGCATCCTCCTGGTGATAGTGAAAGATATTTAATGAAACTTGAAGATTCAAAAGTTGAACATCAAGTTTAAGGGAGGCTTGTTAGGATTAAAAGACTACTTGGAATTAATACTGCTAAGGTTAGAGTTACTGTTGTCAAGCATAACTTAGTGCTGTTAGTAATATGCCAAGTAGTTAGTACTATTAGTTACTACTGCTAGTGTATATTACTACTGCTAATAGAAGTTAAGACTGCCTAAAGACTTAGAAGAAATCCTACTAACTAGTTAATACTGCTAGTATAAAAGTTACTACTGTTAGTGTAACTTAGTACTGCTAGTATATGTTAGTATTGCTAGTGTAACTTAGTACTACCAGTGAAGAATAAATAAAATATTCTAAGTAGTTACTACTGCTTATACACAGTTAGTGCTGCTTATATAAAAGTTAATGATGCTGGTATGAAAGTTACAACTGCTGAAAGATTATAACTGCTAGAAGAGAGTCTACTGTCAGAAGGATAAAGATAAAGATTGCTTATCAAGATTACTTATGGGATAAGTATGAGATATTTTGGTAAAAGATATGTATAAGTTATTTGTTTAAAAGATCAAGAATAATTATATGAATATATTTGTAAGCCATTAGACTCCATGGTGTATAAATGAGGTCTAGGCATGTAGTTTTGATAAAATCTTTAACAGTCCCTTTTATAGCTTACAAAGGTTTTGTAGACCCTAACACTATTAAGAGTGTTCGTTTTATATTGAGGCTGAAAGTTTGGTAATCTGTTTTGTTATTGATTTTGTGTTACTGTTTTATAAAGAATTCTTCTTAGTATCATTGACTAGATTCCGCATAGTCTTTGATATTTATAATCAAGGTTTCTACTATAGTTGTCTTGGATTTATTCAATACAACTAGTCCTTTTACAAACTAAGCAGGATCTATTCAAGTGGGATCAACACTAACAAAGTAGATAGGCATTTGTTTCCCGTCCCTTTCAGTCATTAGGACCGCACTGATGGCTTCCTTTGCAGCTGCCAGATAATTGATTAGTTCCTCTTTTTCTTTTGGTGCGATTAACATGGGTAATCTGCTATCGATTTTTTCATTTGTTTAAATGCCATTACCGCCTCTACGGTCCATTGGAAATCGCTTTTCTTTGTGCACTTCTTTAGGGTTTTAAAGAATGGTAATGATTTTTTTGCTGATTTAGACAAAAATCTGTTTAAGCTTGCCAGCTTCCCATTTAGGTTTTGCACGTCCTTCAAACATTTTAGAGATAGTAAATTGAGGACTGCTTCCACCTTGTCTAGACATACTTTTAATCTGTCAGCATTCACTTTGTACCTCAGGAAGGTGCCTTCTCTCATCTCAAAGGCACATTTTTTGGGGTTTAATTTCATGTTTATCTCTCTTAGGGTCTTGAACGTTTCCTCTATGTCTTTGATTACTTCTTATTCTTTACGGCTTTTAATGACTAGGTCATCTACATATACTTCCAAGTTCTGGCCAATTTGTTTCTGGAAAGCTTTATCCACTAATCGTTGATAAGTTGTTGCAGCGTTTTTTAATCTGAACGACATCCTTAAGTAACAGAATATTCCTTGACTCGTGATGAATGATGTCTTTTCCTCGTCTTCTTTTGCCATTTATATTTGATGGTATCCTTTGTATGCCTCCAGGAAACATTGAACGGATATTCGCAGAGGGACTCTACCTTCTAGTCTATTTCTGATAGCGGATAGCCATCTTTGGGGCACGCTTTATTCAAGTCCTTAAAATCTACGCACATTCTCCAATTGTCGTCATGTTTTTTCACCATCACCGGGTTTGATAACCAACTGTGATAATGGACTTATTTTATAATGCCAGCGTCCACCAGTTTCTTAACTTCTTCATAGATTGCCTTATTTCTCTCAGGTGCTTGACCTCTTTTCTTTTGTCTAACAGGTAGACATCCTTTACGGATACATAGCCTGTGCTCAGTTATGTGCCGCAGAACTCCAGTCATATACGCTAGCTTCCAGGTTAGTATATCGAGGTTGCGCCTTAGCAGACCGCACAGCTCCATCCGCCTATCTTTTGTTAAGGTAGAACCTATTGCTATAGTTTTTTTCGTATATTCTGGGTGAATCGCTACCTAAATTTTTTCTTCTATAACTTGGTTGATTATGGGCTGCGGTACTCCTGGCCCTGAAACCATTATGCATTCTAATGGAATAATCCCGCTACTCTGTAATGTGACCGTTCCACCTGTCACTGGGAATTTTAGCATTCTGTGAGCTGTAGACGGAACTGCCTGTATTCTCCTTACTCCTGGCCTTCCTATGATTTCATTGTATGGGGATGGCGAACTTACTATCATTAAATTCATCCATGCGGAAGTTGAGTGTTCCTCATCACCTATCTTCACAAGCAGCGATATTTGCCCTAGCGGCCATATTATTTCTCCACTAAACCCAACCAGCGGCGTGGTTGTGGGAACCATCTGGTTTTTGACCTCTGGGCGGAATCTGTTAATGCAATGTTCATACAAGATTTCTGAAGAGGAGCCTTCGTCCACATACATGCGGTAAATAAAGTGTCCTCCGATCTCAACCTCAATAATCATTAGACCCTCTATCCCATCTTCCTCCCCTAGGGGTGGAAAAGCGATTAGCGGAACCGGAGAGAAAGTTTGGGTAATCCTTTGTTTGGCTGCCCTCTGCCATGGTTGTACCATCAGTATTGCTAGTGGCTTATCCTTTCCCAAGGTTTCCCCTTTTTTTGCTGCTTTTGCCTGGTCTATCCTGTTGCTTTGTTTTAGTTCTTTGATTAAATGTGACAACTTTCATGCTTTAAGCATTTCCTCAATTTTCCTTTTTAGGTTCATGCACTCATCGGTGATGTGACCTACTTCCCCATGGAACTCACAGAATTTGCTAGCGTTCCTTTTTCTATCAGGGTTATCATTGGCAGAGGAGGCTTGAATTTTCCTTTGTCCAAAGCCAAAATTTCTTTTGGTGTTTTTGTGAGAAGGGTGAACCTGTCTTGCTTTCGTTCTGGCCTCTGCTAGTTTTGAAAGCCTCCCTTCTTAAAGTTTTGCTTATGTACAGCTTTTTGTTGTTTCCACGACGGAAATGATTTCTTTCATTCACGATTAGAGGCCACCACCTCACCTCTGAGGAATGTTGTGGTCACCCTCATCATTTCATCTAATGAATTTAGGATTTTATCATGTAAACGTTTGATTAATTTAGGGTTGGTAATTCCGTACATAAATCCTAAGATTTTCATGCATTCTGGGGCTCCTTTCACATCCCTGCATTCGAGCTTGTACCTCCGCACAAACTCTTCCATGGATTCCCCATCTCTCTGCTTGATGTTGTGAATTTCAACCAGATCTTTGATGCATTTTTTCTGCTGGAGGTAGTTTTCTAGGAATGCTTTCTTTAATTCATCATAACTATTAATGGATTCTTGTGGAAGGTCGTCAAACCACACTCTTGCTTTTCCAGTAAGTGTGGAATTGAACATATGAAACCACGTTGCCATTGCCCAGCGTTCCATCTTAGCGGCCGCCTGGAAGATTTTTAAGTGATTTTATGGGTCTTCGCTTCCGTCATTTGTCTTGATGTGACCAGGCATTCGGGTTTTTAGAAAGTCAAAGTAACGCATCCAAGGAGTGAAGGGATCTGTTTCTTCACAAACCCATGGTTAGGACAGATCGTCCTCAATACTTGACTTTTGCCTCTTTGGCTTTAACTTCCAATGCCCTCCTGCATTTGTCCTTTGCATTTGCGGTGCACGAATACCACTTTTTAGTTGACTATAAAGATAAAAAAACTATGTCCCAGATTCCAAATTTTCAACTAAATATCTATATTAAACATATCTAGGTTGGCATAGTTTACGCACTTCATGTAGTGTAACAGTGGCGATTTGCACGTATAGCTCTTTCCACACAACATATTTAAATCAAAATTTTGAAGCGCCAACTTCAGATAAGCAGACTCTAATTCCATAATCCTGAATACAACTTCTGATAGATTCAGATAAAGATCTTAATGCCCTGCGAAAGTATGTGTGTATGATAAAATCGCTGTAAATAATTGTTGACAGGTTGCATGGGCGTGATAGTACCAGTTATGACTGTATGTGTTTCTGCGTATAATTCCATAATGACACATCAGCAGCAATACATATTGGACAAGTGTCTTCTACATGGTCAAGAACGCACTTTCACTTTGGTTTCTCAACTCATGTGGTTGGCTATTTTATTTAAATATACTGTACTATGTTGTTTTCAACTTCTTGTGGAACTATATTCTGATATTTATTCCTAATGTTTGCATTTTTTTTTCTTTGAGCAGAGTTTCCAATAACTTGGACAACAAAGATCAGTTGACACAGGTGAAAAGCGCACGTGTTTGGCGTGATCTAAAAAATTGCAGGCTGATGTTGCCATTGTGAGGTTGCTTGACGAGTCCGGTTTTACTGGAATGCATGTTGCTGCTAGAAAAAACAAGCAGATGTACATTTACGGTTCCTTAATTCTGGTGGCAGATGATGTATAAATGCTAGCCAAACGAAATAGTTACACAAAACACTCACAAACAAATGAAGATAGAAAGTGATCACATGGGTGACGTAAAGCAAATAAACAACCTTTAATTGTATACATCAGGTTGCACCCTTGATTTGATCACCAATTATGATATAACTTACATACACGATGACTACATACACATGTATTAAAAGTTATCTTATGTTTCCATAAAATAGAAGTCAAGCATGTGTGGTAACTGTTTGGGGTGTGCGATTATTTCCTAGACTCCTAAACTAACCTGTTAAGGATTCAAACTGTTATATCGATTTCGTGTTAGCTAATGCATTATTGATAATTGGGTCAAGCTAAATGAATTCACTATACAAAAATGTGTGGAATTGGTTCAATGGGCTGGAAGTTATTCAAAGTTGTTATCAGATGCGTAGAACTCTTTTACATTGCTCTTTTGACACATTACCCAAACCGTCCAACCCGATCTTTTACCAATTGGCACCTCCCGGTTGTGCAACATGTATAAAACTCTGCTATTGTGGGGTCTATATATAAATCATACGAACAGTGCAATCATGGTAGGCTTGATTTAGAAACTACTCGATCGGGATTATTGTTGAATGCCTGATAATAAGTTATGTTACGCCCAAAAAGAAATTAAATGGGTGTTGGATTTGGATTTGGATTTTATCTTAGGAGGGTTTTTTATTTAGTTGAATATTGGTTTTAATATGAAATCATTTTAACTTCTAATAGTTAGATTTATTGGCGTAGGTGTTTATAAAGATGTTTGTAGAAGTGGAAGTGTTTTATGTTTAAAGGGTTTTGCTATATGATTGAAGTGGTTGATGATATGGGCGATACTTGCAGCGTATAAGATGGTAAAAATCCATTCCCTTGAATTTATTTTCCATTTTAAGGGGTCCCTCTTACAAAACGCTGCAATGACTACGAACTGGAGAAATACAAAAAAGCATGTGAAAGAGGTGAGTGAAAGTTTAGCAGGGTATTTCTTCACAATGGGAGGGCTTGAATCAGTAACATATTTTCTATGGCAATCGCGATCATAAAAACTCTATTGCTTAACATTTGTAGTCGTACTCTTTTCCACCAAGAATTGTAGGAAACAAATAAAAATTCATAGGGAAAGATTATTTATATGTTAATACTTTGTTATTGATGTGAAGATTACATGTTATAGAAGAAACCTTTCTAATAAAACACTTTTTATATGCAGGCAAGGAGGGTTCAGAGGCCGTTAACATGGCTTTTGTGAGGTTGCGACGATTCACACATTGGTCGAACTTGATGTATCAGAGGATACCATGATAAAGCAAGTGTCTTTACACCAAAAAAGTATATAGTAGTACTTTTCAAATACTGATTTAACCCTAAATTAGTTTTTTAACCAAGTTTCTGTCTAGGAAGTTGATCTCATATAAATGGAATGTCGAGGAAAGTGACGAGTAAAAGCATCTATGTTCTCTTAGTGAAAGCTCAAGTTCGGCATACGTATTCAGGGGTGTGACACCAATGGTGTTTCATTACTCTTTGTTAATGGTTATGCTCCATAATTTTTTCCTTCATAACTTATATTTTCTCCTTTTTTTAGTAAAAGCGTCATGTGTCCACAAATAAGGAAACACTTATACTATCTAAGACTGAGAGTGTTCAGTGGTGTTTTTCTCAAGAAGGCAAACGAGAGAGTATTGGAAATTCTACAAAAGGTGGAATCATATGTGACTCGGGTGAGTAATTTGAAAATGAGATAAACACGAGTTTTGTTAAGAGGAATGAGACTAATTATGTGTTTACATGCATATTTCGTTTGACCATCCAGCTGGAATAAACGAACATCTGCCACAAAACCACAAACTCTGCCATCACCAAACGCCCATGAAAACCGCATCCTTGATCCAAAGAAGTCTTAAAACATTGCGTTTAGACAAAGAGAAGCGGGCTTTTCCAAAGAATTTGTGATGCACTTTTAGAAGGTAATATCTTTTCCACCATGTGCTAATTTGGAAATTGTTTATTTTCATGATAGAGTCTTAATTTAATAAAACCTACCAAGTCATTTACAATCAAAAGAAAACTATCAGCTTATTTACAAAACTTATCAACTTATGTTATGTCAAACTATAGTGTAGGAGATTAGGTAGTTTTATTTAGTTAAATATAAGCCGTTTCAGATAAGTTCAACAAAAACATGTTATGCATAAGAATGTAAGTTATGACACGCATCACCATTTTCCATGCTAGCAACAACCACGTATCACCATTTTAGATAAGCAGTTTGGTTTCAAGACATGTATATGCATAAGAATGTATGACTATTACAAAGGTTGTCTCTGCCAGAAGCTAATATGGTCCTTTTTTACTCCCACGGGTTAATAGGAGCATCTCTCATTATTAGAGACCAGGGCTGAGCAAAAGGTTTCCATCTTTGTAAATGATATCAAATTATATAATCTTATTACTGACATGGGGTTAGAGTACATAACTAAAAAAATTCTTATAATAAGTACTACGTTTCAGACAACCGTGTACTATTGATGCGTGATGAAATCTAGAAGGCATTTGCTATCCCAAGAGAAATGCATTAGTACATTATGCATAGTTAGTTGTTTCTTTTATATATCTCTTGGAATGATTTTTCTTGAAGTTTGATCTATTTTATGTGTTTGCAGGTTTTTAGACGACCAAAATTCATTATGCACTGCACATTATGAATGCTAATCAATGTTTTGGACCAACAAGTTCTGAATTTTGAGACAACGTATGCCAATTATACACCTGAGGCATTTTCCAATCCAGGGTTCTCAACCACACAAGTGCCTTCACGAGTGAATAGGCACATTTCTGCAAAGGTACAAACTTTGACTTTCATCTTGGTGATACGTGAATGTTGCTAGCATGGCAAATGGTAAAAGCTAATTCCAAAATTAAGGAGTAAAAAGTGTTTGCAGACACGGTTTCTCTCGGCCCGTATCTGCCAGCCAACACCCTATGTGTATCACTTTCACTCATTATTACGTTGACAATGAGTAAATACTAACTGATTAAGATAAATTATCTCTTTAGAAATGTGTGTAGGAATGTTTTTTTGCTCATACCATGTTCAAGATTTCTGACCAATTTACACACTATCTTAAGAAACATTCTCGCCTCTTAATTATTGTACTACTAATTCCTTTTATGGTATGCTTACTGAACCACTGCCCCTAAACATTTGACCATCGGTTACCTTATAATCAAATGGGACCATAGCAGGGTCTGCAGCGGTGCATGAAAGCCTTCATCATGTCAAGTATCAGAAGGAATACTAGATGGGCCACTTTTGAAAACAGTTGAAGCAGAGAATAAGATCGAAATTAGTGAAAGCAGCGAGACGTCAAAAAAAGTTTGATCAGACTTTCTGGGTTTGCATGCAACAATAAAGATACCCGCGATGTGTTTGTAAGCAGCTCTGATTGTTATCTAGATTAGTTTTGGTTAAAATATGTTATAAGCATTTACTTTGGACTAAAATGCGTGCAATGGTTTAAATTTTTAGACTTTTCATGTTTGTTTTTTTGAAAGACATTCTTATTTGTGTAATGTTGAACTGCTGAGTCTTAGTGTTCAGTGTTCAATGTTCTTTTGGAAATTAGTCTTATTTATGTATTGATAGGCTAATGTCAAGCACCGCTATCAACGACGACGCCGACCAATCGTCCCGTGGCGGAGCGCGAGCCGATATACTCGTGTCAAGTCAAAAATCTCTAGTAGATTGTTGAATAGTTAACATGTCTTTTTTGTTTTTTCGTTAGAAGCAAAAGTAATGTCGATGATATTGAGGATAAAAGAATGTTCATTTTAGCTATTAATGAGAGATTCTCATGATCTTATTCTCACTTTAATTCTTGTCTTTCTATTTTAGTTTTTATCCAGTTATATAGATTAGGAAATTTATACTCTTGAAATAGTATCACGAGACTTCTTCTATCATAAAAGCCTATACTAGCAACTTCTAAATCAACCCTCGACATGGTACACACACAATTGTATGTCGGTTTTGCTTGACTAACATTAACAAAAAGTCAAATACATAGAGAAAAATATGGCACACAAATGATAAATAGATACCATAATTAACATGGGTGGCCACGAGTTTTATTCATAAGTAATAACAATAACTAATTAATATACACCATCAAAATGATGATAAATATTTATATATAACTATATACTAAAAAGAACTAAATGATGCCTCAATTTATTAACCAAAAAATTATTTTTTAATTCAGCCCAATCTTCAGCCCACTAATCAAATCAATAACTAATTTGACCAGCCCAAAATACAACAAAATACAATAATAAATCACAAAATACCGTAAAAAATATTATGTATTATTCTTTTAACCCCCACTTACTCCAATTACTACTTTTATTAAAGCCCGGTACACTTCTCGACAAACGTGAGATTTAACATAATTTAATGCAACCCGCCAGAAACTCGCCGAGAGCTGACCCGCTAGAACCCAGTGTTTAAAAAACCTGATTCATTACTACATCCACGCAGGGGGGTTACGTGTTTAAACATCTCAACCTAACAAAAATACCCACATCTTCTCTCTTTGCACCTCTCTTAAGTTTTCTCTCTATCTCTTCTAAATACATATCTCACCGATCTTTGCTGCTCTCTCTCTCTCTCTCTAAAAGCAGATGAGGTTTATGGTCTGTTGTATCTAATGGCGTGATGGTGGGGTTTGTGGTCTGTTTAAACTAATGGCGTGGTGGTGGTTTTGATGATACAATTGTTGTTGCTATCTAATGCCTTCTTCACTAGAAAATAGAGGCAAAACACACACACTTCACTTCGGCTATGCCAAAACACAAACGGTAGACGAACAAGATTTAATTGGTTGACATAGATTAGTACTTTCAAGATATACATGAACTTTGCAATCCCAGGGTTGTATTTAAAACTAAATTTATTTATGAAATGATGTTATATTATGTTTTGTTTACATTTATTAATTTGTTAAAGTATGGTTTGATGTGTATAGATGTTAGCCTCGTTTTTAGTAAAGTGATGGTCATTAAATATTCTTGAGCCTTGTATAGGAAAACGTAGTTTACGGGAATTATATTAAGCTAATTAGGCCTAGGTGTCAGGCTAAAGCCTATTAAGTCAGCCCAAGAAGCCAAACGACCCAACAAGGGTCCATGTTTCTCATTAACTATAAATATGACCCTCCTAGCATGTTAGGAGGGTGTTGGTTAATCATTTTCTCTCTTAGTAATCTTCCATTTTCTCTCTTTTTCTTTCTCTCTCTAAAAACTCTTTCTCTCTCTAAAATTCATATTATTTTCGTGTGTTTGATATAAGCTAACATGTGGTATCAAGAGCCTAGGAGTGTTTAGTGATTTGTGTTTGTTTAGTTTATTCAAAAACTTGCAAAAAGGGTGCGTTTTGTTTGCTTTGCTCGAACCAAAAAGTACATAATTTTTTTGGTGTTAAAAATCATAAAGTTCGAGTTTTTATGTTAAGAGCATCTTAATAATACTTAGTTTTGCAAAAGAAATCATCCAAAAACATTAAAAAGTATGTCTTTTAGATGTTTTAAAAGTTGGTTTTTCGGAAAAGTTTGAATGAGCCGATTTTGGCATATGGATGAGCCGATTTTGCCAGTAGCCGATTTTGACACATTGGTTCAATCGATTTAGCCATCTTGGTTCTTGGAACAAATATACATTTTCCTTAGTGAAAATATACATACCCCTTCAGGCGAAACATACACTTGCTTTCAAGCGAAACATAAACTTGCTTTCAAGCGAAACATACACTTGTCTAGGCGAAATATACTTGTATCTCAGGCGAAACATACCTAGGCGAAATATACAATAAAACTGATTTATCCACTTTTAAACAACAAGCATACTTATTTCACGGTTTCTTTGTTGATTTGTAAAATCCCGCGAAATATACATTTATTTTCTCATTTTAATCAAGATTTGTAAAATCTCATGAAACAGTTTTCTGTTGTACTTTCAAGGACTTTTAATCTACATCAAGAACAACTCATAATCACTAATCACTAAAACGATCCTAGTATATCATTTCACACCACTCTTTTGCAATGTCAACTTAAAAAGACATTTATGTTGTTGGTTCTGAAAACCGTCCACCTATTCTCAACAAGAACAACTATGTTCCATGGTCTTCTCGTCTTCTTCGTTATGCAAAGAGTAAACTAAACGAAAAACTAATCTACAATTCCATTATGCATGGTCTATATGTCAGACGAATGATTCCTAAACCAGGTGATCCAGACCGTGAAGTTCTTGTTGCTGAAACTTTTCATGAACAGACTGATGAGGAACTTACTAAAAAAGAAGTAAAGAAAATGGAATCAAATGATCAAGAAATTCAAACTATACTCATGGGTCTTCCTAAAGACATCTATGCTGCTATTGATAGTTGTGAAACTGCTCAGGAAATCTGGTTATGAGTTTAACAAATGATGAAAGGTTCTGAGATTAGGGTTCATGAGAAAAAGGCTAAGTTGTTTAATGAATAGGAAAGGTTTACTTCTACTGATGGGTGTCGATTGAGTCTTAATATCATCGTTTCTCAAAGTTAATGAATGACTTCAAAAGAAACAAACATTTTCCAAAAAAGATTGCAAGTAACCTCAAGTTTCTAAATAACCTACAACAAGAATGGAGACAACATGTTACCATTCGTTCCACCAAAACAAAGGATTTTATGAGTAGTTACACTCAGTTGTAATGATTTC
Source organism: Tanacetum coccineum (assembly GCA_026074375.1). Classification (NCBI taxonomy): domain Eukaryota; kingdom Viridiplantae; phylum Streptophyta; class Magnoliopsida; order Asterales; family Asteraceae; genus Tanacetum; species Tanacetum coccineum. Next base: position 14,258 of record BQNB010055019.1, read on the forward strand.
TCTAAGTTACTATCAAGGTGGAGGTAGATGAACTGAGGGCAGAACGAATTGAAAGAGCACATGATCCTTTGGCACTTATGGCAAATTCCAATAATCCTTACTTCTATCAAGTGTTTCACCAAGATCAACCATCACAGGTTACCTACATGCAACAACCACAACCAAACAACAACTACATCCCATAACCATCATTCAACCAGAACTACATGCAACAATCAATGCTTAATCCCGAAGACATTTCAGATCCCACAACTGTAATAAACAAGACACTTGTACTAATGGCTAAAACATTCAAACTAAACTATTCTACACCAACTAACAACAATCAAAGAATTTCATCCAATCCACGTAACAGGCAGATTGCTCAACCGGGTATGAATTTAGGTCAAGACAGACATATGTAGATGATTGGAGGTAATGGTAGGAATTAGTTTAGACAGTATACTGAGCAGAATATTGGGAATTAGAATGGGTATAATATAGTACAGAATGTCGGGAATCAGGTTGTTCAGAATGCATTTCAGAATCCGCGTATTCAGTATTGCTTGGGTAATCAGAATGCAGTTCAGAATCTAGTTGTTCGGAATGTTGGAAATCAGAATGGGCTTATTGCTATTCCTGGGGTTGCTAATCAGAATGTGAATCCAAATGGGAATGGTAATGTTGTAGCAGCATGGGTTGACACTAATGGTAATGTGAACAACAAAAATTAGGTAAAGTGTTACAACTACAGAGGAATAGGTCGTCTTACTAGAAACTGCACATTCAGACCAAGGAGAACGGATGCTGCTTATCTTCAGACTTAGTTGCTGATTACTCAAAAGGAAGAAACAAGGATTTAACTCCAAGCTAAAGAGTTTGATTTAATGGCTGCTGTAGGGGATCTTGATGAAATTGAGGACGTCAATGCAAACTGCATCTTGATGGCAAATTTACAGCAAGTATCGACATCGGGTATAGACTAACAAAGCTCTCGTTTATGACTCAGATGGATTAGCTGAGGTACACCATTATGGCAATTGTTATAATAATGATATATTCAATATGTTCACTTAAGAGGATTAGTATACTAAGATACTCGATCCTATTACTAAGCCACATATGCTTCAACAAAATAACAGTAATGTTATCTTTGTGGAATCTAGTGTGGAACATAATGGAGGAACAGTAGACCAATATCCTACTACTATTGAGGAAACACGTTCTTATTTTGAATCATTATATAATAATTTGTCAATTGAAGTTGAGAAAGTCAACTCGGTAAATTGCAAAATGAAAGAAACTAATGCAGAATTGACCACTGAGCTTGCTACATATAAAAATCAAGAAAAATGTTTTGAAATCAATCAAGAAAAATATGATAAACTTGAAACATGTTATCAAAAGTCTGTTTATCAAGAGCAATATCTTACTAAAAACATAAATGCACTTCACTTAAGTTCTACTAAAACAATAATGACTTTGAATGAGGAAATTGCAAATTTAAATAACCAGCTTTCAAAAGAAAAATCAACTGTTTCTTATCTTCAACAAGAGAAGAAAAAGTTGAAGTCTGATTTCAAAATACGCGAAGACGAGTTTCTTGATAAACAAATTCAACATGAGAATAAGATTAAGGAATTTGATAACATTTGGGTAAAAATGGGTCAATCGATACATATGCTTTCACATAAGCCAGACTCGTTTTACTACACAGAACAGAAAATGGCTTTGGGTTATCAAAATCCTTATTATCTCAAGCAAGCTCAGTAGAAACAACAGAGTTTGAATATGGCAAAGTATTATTAGAAAAGCATGATCCTCCTGTTGTGTATGATTCAGAGGAGACACTGAAACTTGCTCAAGAGAGTCGCTTAAAAATGAAATAATTGAACACATAAATAAATACAGCAAATTATGCAATGATTAATCAACTTTCAGAGGTTTTTATTTCTCAAAAGGCCAAGTCACATGAAGAGTTATATTTTTCAAATGTTTCCAAAACGGCCAGTATTTCTAACTCGGTTTACAAATCAATTTCAATACCAAATTAAAAGTTTTCGAATGATACTTCTCCAAGTGTTGCACGAAAATTTCTAAATGAGGTAAAAAGCACCATTATGACTCTTCAACGTGTTGTAAAGTGACATTAGATATACACAATTGGTCGTGTTCTGCTCATCAAGAGCTTCACAAAATTGTAAAAGATGAATTTTTCCCTATCGTTAACCAAGTTGATGCTAGGGTTTAAAATTTCGAAATACAATTTTTGAAAGAAGCAGCTGATGTGTTGTTTTGGTTAGGTATTTATTTGTTATCAAGTTTTACATTTATATTTCATCGATTATACATAAAAACAACACTTTAACAGGCAGTGTACCCGATCAGATGTAGCTTCGTTGGTAAGTAGGGTGTCGATCACTAAGAGTGAAAGTTAACTCTTAATTCTACTATCATTTTATTTATCTAGGTTTAGTACTAATCTAACCTAGTTATTCTAATTAAATCTAATTAAACCTAAACTAGTGAAAAATGGGGTTTTTAGCCTGAGAGACTGGCATGAGTTTAGTTTTAATTATCCCAAGGTGATGACAAATAACGCACACAAGTGATTAACAAAAGATAGGGAAGCGATCAAATGTGAGGAAAACGTATTAGCCAGTTTAATCTAATAATATGCCTTAATTGTCCATTCGTGCAATGATTGTGTTAATTCGTTGGTGGTATATCATTCCAAAGTTAGGTGGATCTTCTCCCTAGACTCGAGGTTTGTCTCTAGTTAATCCTGTCACAATTAAACTAAACCCACATAAAGCTCACACCGTTGATTATAATCTATCTAGGAAACTACATTGGTGGTTATATTGAATCCTAGCTCATGGAGGCTTTACCAACTTACTGCTTAATAAAAATTCATATACTAGTAGTCCACACTGTAACAGGTAATTTTCCAAACTTATTATAATAATAAATTATACTTATTATTATTTATATTTCACTTTTGAACATTTCTAAACTCATTTGACTTGAAAATGAGAACATATCTCGCAAATTATGAAAAAACCGCACACAACGCGTACCGACACGATAGTAATTAAATTTATATTTAATTATCATAATTTATTTAATAAAAATATTTAATAAATTATTAACATTTTATTCAAAAACTTTTTTTAAAAACGTGAATATTCAAGTTAAAGTTTCATATTACAGACAAAGCTTACCCGTGATACCTGATGACTACCCAATAAATAACAAATATTTTAAATAAATTTTATAAAACATTTATGAAATACTAGTCGTGTATATACTCACTTTTCATGGAAAAACTATTTTAAACACAACGACACATATTTCGGGTCCTTGATCAAATGTTATCAAACCTGAACGAGTCCCGAGCCGTATTAATACAAAAAAAAACAATAAAGACCCATGTGAATAAATTTACACCATCACCCCTTAACTATTGTGCACCTTACAGTTGGTTTTGATTACTTTTGAGTTTAAATAAGATGCACATTAAGGTTTCTCTCATTTTCAAACCCTAACACTACAAAAACCTAGCCTTCACTTATAACTCTCTCATCCTCCTCTTTGTTCTCATCCGAAATCCACCACTCAAACACTATCACCATCACTAAATATCCCTCACGCAATCATTATCTTGTTGTTAGAATCATCGACCAAGGCCATATGCAAAGTTTCAAGCTTTGAATCAAAGTATTAAAGAAGTTGTGAAAAATCTTATGAAAAGGAACTTGTGGGCTGAAGTTAAAATGTTGTTGAAAGGATTTTATTATGTTTAAGATCACCTAGGAGTTGTGATATTGGTCGCTTCTTGGGTTCAAACCAAACACGTCTCATAAGGAGGGTGTGTGTCATCCATTTTGCTTGATTTATATTCTAGTAAGCCATAATCTTTGTGTGTTATTCTATTTCACATTATACTTCATTATTTTTATTTAATAATTTTTGGGTTTGATGTGTATTTTTGTTTGTGAGGGACTCATGGTGATGGGTATGGCATCAGATGGTTGTTAGGATGATAGAAACACTAGTTAGGTTGTTTGATTAAAAGTTGTTGGAATAGTGAAATGAGACAGCAGGTGGTGGGAGTGTTGTGGAAATATATTTTGATTAAGGTCTATGATTTTATGACTTGGTTGGGTAGATAATTGTCTAAGGTGTAAGTGGCGAGTTGGATGGGGCCGTAACTCATCCGGATGACCAAGATATGATCGAATTATTGAAACTAATTTTATCGAGCACTTAGGAAATTTAGTGCAGATAGTTTGACACATTATGGAATATTTTTGGCATATAGCCTACTACATCTTTAGATAAATGGATATATTATAATCTTAGGTCCATATGGTGAATTGTATGGAGTCGTATCTCCTCCGGATGAGTGAGATACGTCTAAATTAGCGAGCTAGTCTTAAAAACGAACCCAGAATTTACTAGGCAGATTGTTTGACCTAAAATGGATATCTTTTGAACTAGAGACTACTGGGTTTTTACATGGAGGAAAGGGTAAAACATATTAGGACCATGTGGTTAATTGGATGGAATTTTATCTCCTCCGGATGAGGGAAATACGGTCGATTTACCAAAACTAGTCAAATCAGAGGTACTGTTAGAAATAAGGGTATAACTTCAGAATTTTGCACTAACTTTTTAAAATAAAAATCTGAGACCTGTAGAGGATATCTAGGGCTATCATCTTCAAGACTTAAGATACAAGTTGCTAGACACTTTTTCCCGACCGTTATCATGATTAAGACACAACTATTTACAACGTCTTGATCATTGATAAAAAACAACAGCCTAAGTTGGCGTTCCCGTAACAATCAACTCTCAATACAATCACAAAACTGTACATACTTACAAGGCAAGTGCCGATATCTTCACTTGTTACAATACTCTACATCGTTGATTTTAGACGTATCAACGAATAATCGTATCCCTTCGTATAATACCTTCGGTAATGGCTTTCTTGCGAAATGATATCTCACTTTCTTTCTCTCTATTTTTTTTTATTTTCATTATTTATTATGTTTTTAGTTTTTAAAGAAATACCTCAAATCTCGGTGTAGTTCACCATCGTCTCACATTTAATAATTCCAGATAATTCCTGCGGTACTTCTTCGTTCTCACGGGTTTCACCATAATTGTGACGGTATAAAATCACACGAGCTTTGACTACTAATCATACATTCCCATTTGCAAGTTTTGCGCCGTGTGCCACGAGCCGGGGTAGTGATAGTTCGTATAATTCTTGGAGTTTTATTATGTTTGTACAGTTTAGATTTTTAATCTTAGTTTTAGATTAATTTGCATATTTGTGTGTTTGATTTCTGCATTGTATATTTTTGCATATTGTGTGTTTGTGTGCATTATTACAGTTCGATGTAACTTTCTTAGATGAATACTCAATATGGCGTATTCATTTTATTGGATACGACGTATAATTTTTTTTCAAACCAATACGGGCGGCGTATTCGACTCTATCATCACAATGTGATGTGTTGTTGCTGTGTGTATATTTTTATTGTTTCAAAGTTTTAAATTATAATTTTCCACTCAACCAAAAACACACTTTTACCGAGCAGTGTACCCGATCGTAGTAGTGTTCGTGGTAAGTATGGTGTCGATCACTAAGAGCGAGGTTAAATCTATCAATTTAATAAATATCTTGGTTATCTAATCTATGTTAATTCTATTCTAATCTTATGTTAAACCTATGTCAGCCTAAATCCTAATTCTAATGGGAAAACATGGAGGATTCTTCCAGCCTGAAGACTCGCACGGTTTTGTTCGTGAACTACAATCAATTCAAAGACACAGTTACCCTCGCAAGCTTAATAGACAAAAGATTAAAACGAGCAGGCGGAACCATATATAAAAATCTGTATTAACCCTTATTAATCCGATTAGAACGTTGGTTTATTATTACTCTGCAATGGATTTACTTCCTCGCCGAGTTCATATCCATTCATATAAGACTTAGGCTTACCATCATCCTAGACCTAGACACATTATTTTGTCTAAATACAGCATCCGCCCAAGAGCAACCTTATTATACAGATAATAATCTAATCTTAGGGATTAAAACAATGGGTGATTCTAATACCCACCTTAGCTTAAAGAGACTTTACCACTTACCGCTTACATCGTGTAAATTTAAACACTAGTATCCCACTAGTCCAACTATCCAATGGAATCCAGAACGTCTATTTGTTGAATTATCTAGGGTCACCAGCTAGTCAACACGATCAATAAACCCCGGTAAATATCCATTAACATTAAGCCTGAAGCGTATCCTAACAACAGACTTAGAAGGACAATACTTGTGTAACTATTATTCTAGATGTATAAATTACTATATGGAGAGCTATCCCGGACTCTAGATCCGCTTGGTCCACTTTGCTAGATCCAGTTAAATGATAGGTCGCATACAAAAGTGCGTAAACAAATATAAATTGATAAACATAAACAAGCACTCAACGATAAATCAAGAATCGATATAAGACAAATACCAAACATTCAGACATCTTCATAATAAATGAGCTCATACCCGAAGGTATTATCCCTTAAAACGTCATAATAAAAACAAGAGGTATTAATTTAGCCAAGGTAAACAAACCGAAGTTTAACGAATGATAACCAAGAACTGAACGATTACAAGAGTAAATGGAATTAAAAGATGTCTCATATGGAATATGAGATACGTTGCTCGAACTCTACTGCTCTTTTTCCATCCACTGAAAATCGACTCTTTGTGTTTAGGTAATCAGAGAATATGATTAGCACACTTAAAACTCCGTTTATGAGTTTTCTATTTATAAGGTCTGGAAGTCGGTTTAGTAAGCGTATCCAGGATGGATACGGCGTATTGGGGAATTTCTTGATTGAGGTGACCACGTTTGAGTATCTTCCAGAATATATATATTGAAATCCAAATCTTGAAATACGGCGTATTGAGTCCCCATGGATACCGGCGTCTGATCTTCATTCCTTTTGTGGTCTTTGGTGAGTGCAGGCACGGATACGCCGTATCTTCCTTGATGGATACGACGTATTGGTCTTCAGAACAGTAAACTCAAAATATCTTTCATTCAAGCTCTAGAATCGCGCCTTTATTGCTAAGGCTTCCCAATTACTCCATAATTACTGCAATTCTTAAAATAATAAACCGATTAGTAACAATTCTTTGCAATAACTATACAAAATGGGTTAATATCGTGGGATAAATGATGCTATAAAATAGACGTTATTTGATGTCATCAAATATCCCCCCACTTGAATTATTCTTTTCCTCAAGTAGCCTTTAGAAGTTTATAAAAATGTATAACACCCCGTTTTTTAGGGTCATTTACGACGTCAATAAATTCACTATGTATTTTTAGTATTGTACGCGTTTGCTTTTAAATCGTAATCGTTAAGTTAAATCGTGTAAGCTAAAAATTATCGTTCAATGTAAACGGGCATCAAACAATTAAATGTTTACAACAAGCAAGTGTTAAGAAATTATTTTGAGGATAATTATTAACTTTGTTCATCTTATTTTTATTGGAGTTGCGTAAAGTGATAAATCGTTTTCGCGATAAAACATAACGTTTAGGCATTCCGAGAACCACCAAAAAAACCCTTTTTTTTCTAAACCCGCTTCAATCAATACCATGAGAAAAAAAAAAACAATTGTACCCAATACCCAAAGTTTACTAATTATCATCATATATATGATACTATGGCCGGATTTGGTGTGATAGGCCAAGAGAAATATCACAAAATCTTGCAACTTGCTATGTACATTCAACAACTAATTAAACATTAAGACTTTTATAAGAAAAGACCATGCCTTGACCATAAGACTTCCCTAAATCACTCATCTTGTCTTGGAGTTCTTATAGCAACATTTGACTAGTCCTATGGTCATATAAGTCTTGCACTAGTATAGAACACACATACATACTCATTTTCTTAAGGTGAAAAACACAAAAACTCTTTCCTTTGTCCCTCACAACCCACGACTCAAACCAAACTCATACCAAATCCATACAAAATTTTATTTGTAACATTTACACACATTCCTACATGATATCTAAGGTAACCTAAAGTGTTTACAAGGATTGGTTAAGCATTTGCAAGTGTTGAAGCAAGAAAAGGAAGATTAGGGTTTCAAACTAATCTAGGGTTTTCTAAGCTTTGCAAGCTTTGGTTTAATATCTAAACAAGGGTTTAGATATTATGGTTCATCATATTAAATCATACTAAGGTCATCTAAACTCTTTATGTCTTTACATTTATGATTTTATGTATATATAAGTTCTATGTAGCAAATCACCATTTAGGAAGTGTTTTAACTTGTAAAATGGACTTTTACTTGTGATCATGATTTTATACACTTTTACATATGTTATATGGTTGTTATTATTATGTTATAATGGAAGCATAAAGATTGTACACTTGTGGTTTATGTATAAAAGTATATATATAAACTAGTAAATCAAAAGTTCACATAATAAGTTTATGATTGAAAGTAATGAGAGGACTTGTTATCTTGGAATTCAAGTTTTAAATTTATATTTTGCCGACTCAACCAAAAACAACACTTTAACGGGCAGTGTACCCGATCGGTAGTAGTTTCATGGTAAGTAGGGTGTCGATCACTAAGAGCGAGGTTAAATCTATCAATTTAATTAATATCTTGGTTATCTAATCTATGTTAATTCTATTCTAATCTAAACCTATGTTAAACCTATGTCAGTCTAAATCCTAATTCTAATGGGAAAAGGGGGGTTTTCAGCCTGAGAGACTGGCACGGTTTGGTTGGTGACTATAATCAATTCAAGACACTGTTACCCACGCAAGCTAATAGACAAAAGATAAAAGAGCGGTCGAACCTTATATAAGAAAACTGTATTAACCATTATTAATCCGATTAGAACGTTGGTTTGTTTATTAAGTGCAATGATTTCTTCTCTCGAGGTGGCATATCATTCTTAAGACTTAGGCGTTACATCATCCTAAGACATAGACACATTAATTCTGTCACAATTAAAGCATCCGCATAAAGCATCCTATTTGCTGATTATAATCTATCTTAGGGATTAAAGCAATGGTGATCTTGTTAAACCCTAGCTCATAGAGACTTTACCCACTTACCGCTTAATGGCAATCTATATACTAGTAGTCCACTTGTCCAACTATCTAATGGAATCAAAACGTTATTTGTTGAATTATCTAGGTCACCTGCTAGTCAACACGATCAATAAACGATTGGCAATATCCAATTAACTAGTTAAGCCCGAAGCGTATCCTAGAGACACACTTAGAATAACAATACTTGTGTAACTATTATTCTAGATGTATAAATTACTATATGGAGATCTATCCCGGACTCTAGATCCGTTTGGTCCACATTGCTAGATCTAGTTGAATGATAGGTCGCATACAAAAGCGCGTAAACAAGTATAAATTGATAAACACAAACAAACACTCAACGATAAATCAAGAAATCGATATAAACAAATACCAAACATTCAGATCTTCATAATAATGGCTAATACCCAAAGGTATAAGCTTTCAAACGTCATAATAAATACATGAGTAATAATTTAGCCAAGGTAAACTAACCGAGTTAACGAATGATACCAAAAACTGAACGATTACTAAAGTATATAGAATTACACGATGTCTCGTATGGAATTTAATACGTTGCTCGACCTCTTCTTCTCTTTTTCTCTTCTGAAAATAGACTTTTGTGGTTTAGGTATCGAGAATATGATTTAGCACACTTAAAACTCATTTTTGAGTTTTTCTCCTCTGAAAATCAACTTTTGTGGTTTAGGTATCGAGAATATGATTTAGCACACTAAAACTCGTTTTTGAGTTTTCTATTTATAATGTCTGGAAGTCGTTCAATACGGCTAACCAATGGGTTTGGATACGGCGTATTGGGATTTCTTGGAGTAGGGACCACGTTTGATATCTTCCAGAATATTATATTGATTCCATATCTTGAATACGGCGTATTGAGTCCTTTGGATACGACATATTTATCTTTAATCTTCTGTGGTCTTTGGCGAGTGCAGACACGAATACGCCGTATCTTCTTGATGGATACGGCGTATTGGTCTTCAGAATAGTAATCTTCAAAATATCTTCATTTAAGCTCTAAAATGCGCGCCTTTTGCTATGTTTTACCAACTACTCCATAACTACTGCAATTCTCAAATATAAACGATTAAGTAACAATTCTTTGCAAATAACTATACAAAATGGGTTAATATCGTGGGATAAACGATGCTATAAAATAGACGTTATTTGATCTCATTAAATATCCCCCCACTTGAATCCTACCTGTCCTCAAGTAGCCTTTAAAAGTTTACAAAAATGTATCCCTAAGGACATTTTCCATTAAAGCATTTATTCGATCTATTACAAGTACACAACCAAACACCTCAAGAAATAGGAAGATGAAAACACTCAAATCACTCAACTAATCTATGTGGTAACAATTAACTAATTCGTTCAATTGATCGGTCGTGACGAGTATTCTATCATAAGCTTGGCAAGGATACACATCTCCACCACTAAAGCCAATGAGTAACAAGTTTATAAAGGTGGGTGTACCGTTTGATCATTCTACAATCGTTCACCAGAAGTACCATTCCAATAAGGCAACTGAAGCACACATACATACCCGGAATGCCGGGATAGACATGTGTGTTCGATCACATCCCCATTTGAATTTAACCAACGGTTAGGATGAAGAATGATATAGGGTAGGAACCTTCTAACTTTCACCAAAACTCATAAACTAACGAGGCAACTAAGACATGCATACATGGCCGTAACGACGGAATAGACATGCACACTCGAACAAGTCTTCATTCACGTAAAACCAGTGGCTAATCATCAGGTGAGAGGGAAGTAAATTTTTGTTAAATAAAAATCAAGAAACAAATAGATTAAGACTTAAGTTACAAGTTGCTAGACACTTATTTCCCCGACCGTTACCATGATAAAGACACAACTATTTATAACGTCTTGATCATTGATTAAAAACAACAACCTAAGTTGGCGTTCCCATAACGATCAACTTCCCAATCTTCCTAAAACTTTACATACTTTACAAGGCAAGTGGCGATATCTTCCACTTTGTACAATACTCTACATTGTTGATTTTTAGACGTATCAACGAATAATCGATCCTTCGTATAATTCCTTCGATAATGCTTTTTACGAAACGATTATCTTCAAACTTAACTATTCTTCAAATCTCGATGTAGTTTCACCATCTTGACCATCATAATAATTCCTGATAATTCCTTTGGTAATTTCTTCGTTCTTCGGTTTCACCAATAATTGTGACGGTAGTAAAATCACATGAGCTTTGACTACTAATATACATTCCCATTTGCAATGTGTAAATTTCCAACCGCACCAAAGATAGAAAATGACACAAGACTCGGGAAATACAAACTTTACACTTTAAGCAACTAGCAACTGTAAATTAAACTTTAATCTAACAGGGTAGGTTAAGGTGTAAGGGTGTAACAAAACAAATAGTTGGTGTAAATTCCTAAAGGATTGGCTCTATAGGTTGTTCTAGTGGATCATCATTCTAAAGATGAGAGTGGAAGGGTTTAACGGGAAGTTAACTAATCGGTGTAGTTAGTTAATAAGCAACATGTAAAGGCGATTTGGTTGTAATCCTAAGATTTACCAATTTAAACAAGTTACTCCAATTAAATCCATAATACTCATTATTGTGGTCTCGAATAGATATACCAAGCCAAGTTCTAAAGTCTACAACATCACCGGCACACTCATATTTTGTGGATTTTAGGTAAACATTTGGAAATGGAAAGGTTAAATCCTCACAATATCTAACAAGGGTTATTGTGTGCGGGTTATGTAACAAGTAATTTCACAAAAGTATGCTTGAAAAAATTTTAAATTTGAGCATAATTTAAGCTTTTTATTGTGAAAAATAGGACAAGTAAACATTCTAATTTCATCCCCCACTTGAATTATACAACGTCCTCGTTGTATATATAAAACATTTTAAAAGCGAACGCGTAAAACTCTAAAAATAAATAATGGAATTTATTAAAGTCGTAAATAACCTGAAAATGAGAAATGTTACAAAAAAGAATTAGAATGAGAAACTCCCCTGATTTTTGCTTGGTAGATTCTCCAATTTGCGTTTATGAGCAAGATAGTGTGTTAAACAGCCGTCTTAAGGTTTTAAGACTCCAACACTTCAAGATTTCCAGATTCGTAAATTCTCCACCAATATTCGTTGATATTTCCTTCACAAGGTCCTGCGTAAAATATAGGAAAACAGGTGCATTCTTATCTTGGTACCTACGGTTAATTTAAACTAAACTAAACTAACTAAATATGAGTCAGTCTGTGGATACGGCGTATCAAGTTAATGAATATGACGTATTCGCAGAACTGACAATAACGTTTTTACAGTGCATCAAAAATAAAGACTGATAACGTCTAGACAGTTAATATGCCGTATGAGGTGGGACGGATACGTCGTATTGAAGTCTGGGAAGACAGACTCGATAACAAAATTAAATAACATTCCGGGTTGTCTCTCAGGAAGCACTTTTGCTTACAGCGAAGTCTTTAAGTTAGACTTTTCTTCAGCTTCCTTTTTATTTCATCTCATGCACGCTAATGTGCCCGCGTGTGAGCCATTCTTCCATCTTCGCATCTCGAATGTAATCGGGTCCCAGATTCAAAACTCCTTTGTAGAACCCCTTAAGCTTTTGATATGCATGTGAGATTCCATTCTTCACATCTTTCTTACTTACCTTTAGTAATGGTAGGATCTTGATGCATTGCTTATTAGTATGGTTTTTAAACCTCGAATGTGATCACACCATTTGGTAAGTTACTTCATCATCACCTTTGTAAAGGGTAATCATTCCTTCAAACCATTTTGCTTTAATATCAGCTTCTCCTAAGAATGGTTCGCCAAAAATAACATTGCCCATTCCTTCATCACGATAAGCATCCATATTTTCTAAAACTGCAAAATTTGTCATCATAGAAAACGTTTCAACAAAGATAGGCACATTCATTAAGGCTCCTACAACATTATTCCCTTTGTACACCATCTTATTTTTCATTATTGAATTGTGAAATTTTCTTGACATCATGTTGACATACAATAACAGGAAAAAGTTGGCGTGCGTAAATTCAAATCCTATCCTGCATGAAAACTTTATGTTGTAAGCACAATCTATATGGATTTTCTTATCGTCATCACAATAACTAGGGTAATCATCAATTCCTGTATCAAGATCTTCATTCCTAGATCTAAATTCCTTAATTACCTCACCTTCCTCGATGGTGGGTATCAAATCATTTCCTTGATTTCTTCTAAGCTCAAATGGTTCATTTAGATCATTTAATTCAATGTAATCTTCCAAGAAATGGTCTAATGATCTATTAATCACCAAAGTTTCTCCCATAAGCCTAGATTCTAAATCAAGCTCCATTCGTTCTCTCAAACTTAGCATATAGACACTCTTAATTATACTACTAGCAGGTTTAACACTTTTGAAAATAATCTTTTCTTCCCCAACTCTTAAAGTAATTTTTCTTTTGTAAACATCAATCTTAGCATGGGCGGTAGACAAAAATGGTCTTCCGAGGATCAAGGGCACTCTGATATCCTCAGGCATATCTAGAATTATAAAGTCTACGAGAAAAGTAAATTTACCAATTCCTACTAGTACGTTTTAGCAATTCCTTTTGGATATTTCACTGTCCTATCTGTCAATTCCACTATCAACCTAGTGTGAACTAATTCGACTAATCATAAGTTAAGGTAGGTCGAGAGGGGCAAAACACTAACGCTAGCTCCTAAGTCAACAAGGGCGTTGTCAAAACAGAAATTATTAATAAAGCAAGGTAAAGTGAAACTTCCTGGGTCTTTCTCCTTTTGGGGTATGGCGTTGTTGATATGTGAAGCTCCACAAGCTTCCGTGAATTTTGGTCCATAGTTCCCCTCTTCTTCACAGTAATGATTATCCAAACGACTTGGAAAAGGAACCGTCGTTTGTCTTGCCTTGTATAATGGTGTACTGTTCTGTCCAGTGGATACGGTGTATTGGTTAGATCCAATATGGCGTATCGAATTTGAATCAGCTTTAATGGAGGTTGAAATCGACTTGACTTGGTCTATTGGGTTTGTTTCAGTTGAGCTTGGTAGGCTTCCAAATCCTCTCTCCTGTAGTACCTTGCTCATTTGCCCAATTTGAGTTTCTAAAGTTTTGATCTATGCTCCTTGGTTCCTTATGGCAGCATCTGTCGAAGCTTGGATTTCTTTGATCAAGTTAGAGTTTTCTTCGTGTCTCTTTGCTGATTCACTCATAAATTTGCTCAAGGTATCTTTCATAAATTGCCTTCGTTCCTGGAATGAAGGATTGGCGTTGTTCCTTTGATAGTACCCTGGAGCAGTTGCTCTATATCCCCCTCCTTGAAAAGGTCTACCAAATTGCGTATAGTAAGCTTCTTATAGGGTCTTTCCTTCTTCTTTCAGTGGGGAATCCTTGGTGTAATAGGGTCCTTTGCATTGCTCGCATCCAACTTGAGCAGCATAAACTTTTTCATTCACTTTCTTAATCTCTCTTCTGAGATTGTTCAGTTGTGCTCGTATAGCAGCTAGTCCGTCAGAAGTCTCAGTACTTCTTCTTCTAGATGTTCCATTATGCCATTTTTAAGAGTATTTAGCCATTTCTTGGATGGCTGTTTTGGCATCTGCAGCAGTTTTAGTTAGAATGGCACCTCTTGAGTCAAGAATCTGTCATGTTGGAACATCCAACCCATTGTAGAACAAAATCACCTCCTGTATCTCAGTCAAATAGTGTTGAGGACACTTCATTAAGAGTTCCTTAAAGAGCTCCCATGCTTGATAAAGGATTTCATCTGGCTCTTGCTGAAAGTTGTTGATTTCCTCCATTTTCTTTGCAGTTTGACCAGGTGGGCAATATTTGTTCAAAAACTTAGTTTTTAGATCTTCCCAAGTTCTGATTTTTTGATCCCTTCTAAATAGATCTTGATCTCCTTTAACTTGTATAAAGGTTAGTAACCTTGGATAAATCCAAAACTACTAAGACAGAAACTTTGTGAGATAACTTAAAGTCTATGCGGAATCTAAACTTTAAGCAATAAGAATATTAACAAATGGACACACAAATGTAAACCAAACTTTCAGCCTCAATATAAAATGATCACTCTGAATAGTGATAGGGTTACAAAATAACCTTGAAGCTACTAACTATAATTGCTATATAAACTATATAAAACTTATATATTTTATCTATGTCGTAGGGTTCCTTTTATACATCAAGGAAACCCTAATGGGCTTACAAAACGCGTATACTAATCAATGCATATCTATTCCTAATATATCTCATGCATATCACTTTAGCAGTACTAACTATTATAACTAACAGTACTAATAAACTGACAGTACTAACACTTTGTACTGGCAGTACTAACTATTATAACTAACAATACTAATAACTTAGATTGTTTTCTCTAATCTTCAGCAATAGCACAAACTTGAACCAGCAGCATTAAGTTGTAGAAGCCTCTAATTCCCAACAATCCTCCTCTAAACTTGATATTTATCTTGTTAATCATTAAGTTTCTTCATTACCTGCATCTTGATCACTAGGAGGATGTATCCAAACACTCTTCTACTTATGAAGTTGTGATCTTGTAAAACTAAGAAGCTCATAAGCCATTTCACACTCATGATCAACTTCTAGTCTTCTACTCATCATTCTTGAAAGCATCTCTTGTGTAAGAGGATATATCTTCTCTATTAGCATGTGAATAGCAATTCCAGTATTCATCATACATGAACTCCACATGAATCAAATAATCTCTAGCTGATCAATGTGTAGTCCTGTTGAGCTTTCTAGATTTCATCATCTTCACTTGGTTCAAATACAGTAATGAGATCTCCCCAAAGTAATCTGTTATATCCTTCTAGGCTTGCAGTCTTAAATCTTTCTTTAACCGGCCTATATAGATCTAACACATCTTGCCTATCAAAATCATCAAGCATTTCTGTAAATATCTTGTAAATTTAGTACTTCCATCACCCCTGATGATCTCATAATACATCTTGTCTTTTGATAGAACATGTGTCTTCTAATTAACTATTGGATACTTTGTAGCTAGTGATTCAACATTTACAGCTTCATCATCTCTTGGAATTATATCCAAATAAGCTCTAAGCTCTTCCTTCTCAGCATCATCCTCTATCTTCTGTCTCTTGACACTTTCATCATCAAGTTTTTCACCTGTTCTTTTCCTAGCAACTGTTTTCTTTCTACTGCCTTCAGCTTTACCTTTTCTACTGTCTTTAACCACTTTAGAATCTATAGGAATAAAGTCATTGATCCATTTCTGCTTCCTTTCATACAGCTTCTGAATATCTTTAAAGCTCTTGCTCTTCATCTAATTGTGAGTGTACTTACCCATGTGTTTTAGATAAGTAGCCATCTTGTTTCTGAGTTTAGCTCTGGTTGGTGGCTTGTTTCTAATTTGTTCAACTCTCTATGCAGCAAAGAACCTTTTCCTTTCAGCAATCATTTCCACCAACATTCTAGACTTTTCTTCAATGGTGAATTGTTCTCTTTCTTCTTGTTGAAGTCTTTCTGATAGTAATTCATCTGCATCCATCCTTGCTTGAATATCTTCTATTTGTTCAATCAATACAGCATCCTTGGCCTCTTGTTCTGCAGCTCTTTCCCTAGCAATCCTTTGCTCTCTCTCAAACTATGCTTGTTCTTCTTCAAACAATCTTTGAGCAATCTCTGCATCCCTTTGAATCGGAGCCTTTATAGGGTTCTTCGGAGGCTTTTCAAGCTCTTGCATAATGCCTTTGCCTTTATCTTTTAGATCAATAGTTGGAAGAATTCTTGTTGGTCTAGCAGATTCTTCTTGTGCAGCTCTAAAAGCAACTCCTTTTCTTTTTTCCTTATCCTTCTGACTTCTCATCTTTACAAGTGTTTGAGCAATAGTAAGATCCTTATATTCAAATGCAGTTGCAGTAGTTGTTGGAGGTGTTCTTGGTTCAGCAGTATTAATAGATACACCAGCAGTAGTAACTGATGCACTAGCAGCACTAACTCCAGTAGTAGTAGTGTTAACTACATCTCCTTCAACATTCTCTATTGCTTCATTCACCATATCATCAATATCATCAAAGTCATCATCAAAATCACCTTCTTCAAACATTGGCCTTGTCTTCAAATTCCTCCTTTATTTGGATACATTCTCCTTGTCCAAACTCTTTCTCCTAGAGGTGCCAATCTTGAAGAGTTTCATCCCTGGAGTTCTTGCCCTTTGCTTCTTTTTCAATCTTTTGACTTTCTTTTTCAACTTGTTGATCACTAAATCCTGAGCAGTCTTTTATGTTTCCAAGGCAAGAACCCTGTTTGACAAGTTTGTACAAATAGCCATCAATTCATTTATGTTAAGTCTACCCTCATCACTTCCAGGTGTGTGACCTCCTGAGAGAGGTGAATCATGGGGTGTTGGTGGTACAAAATCTGTCAAATCATCTTGATGTTCCATACTGTCCTCCCCACTTTTAGATGTGTTAACTTCTGAGAGAGGTGGGTCATAAGACTGTTTAGATGCGGTCTCAAACCTAGCCTGAGCATCTGCATCCCCCAATGTGGTATCTTGGCACTTGGGTCCACTACCTAAAACAGTTCCCTGAGGAGATGGTTCATTAAGTGTTGTCGTGGATCATCGATGATGTAAGTGAGTAAATGGGGGTGGTGTGAGTTTGGTTTGATTGACGCTTTGTGTGGAATGGAAGCTTGTCCACATTGTGTCACAAGATTCACTAAGTGGATAGTGAGTGAGATTGTAAGGTAAAACATGGTTTAATATGAGTTGTAGGAGTGGATAGTTGTGATGTTCTTTGAGAGGATATTGTGGTTTGGGTATTGGTGTAGGCAAGTTAACATCAACCTTATTAGATATGTTACAATAGTTTAACTTACTTCTCCATACGGGTCTTACAGACATTTTGGCAACCCTTCAAGGTTTGGGTAATGGTTTGTGAGGGGAAGACCTTGGAGAGGACAAGTTGAATATGGTGATTATGTTGAGGAAGAGGGTTTATTTATACTAGGAAGATGATGTGATTATGGATGGATGGACATTGTTAGAAAACAAATCCAAGGAATGTTGGTGAGTATTGGGAAATTATAGTTGGGTCTATGTGAAAGAGGGTCAAAAAGCAGAAAAAAAATAGTAGAATTCGTGCATCAGGTGGCCAGTCCCCTTAAATACATGGTCGGCCCCTTTAATTTTAAGGGGACCGCCCCTTTGAGCTAAGGGGGCCGCCACCTGGATGTTGTCCAAACTTTCTTTATAGGTTTTTGTTTTCTTTTAAGAAATGGTAAAAAGGTGGACTGTTTTGTGGCCATTCTGCAGCAAGTCCTAATTTTTATGGCAACCTAGACTATAACATTTAGCAAGAAAGCAAGCATATAAAGTCCTAATTTTGTTTCAATAATAATCAAGACTAGTAGAATTTATCAAGCAAGAATATGTAAACAAGCATGCAAGAAGGTAAAATAAAAGTCTTCAATAGAAAGCATATTAAGCAAATAGTTTAATACTCCTAATAGTTGTAATGCTCCTAAGATTTCTTAAACAAGAGAAGTATTTCGTAAACACATTTAAATGAGACTTGTGTTTGTATTTATAACCCTAGTGTGTGCCTATATGCGACAAATGTAACACCCCCAAATTGGGTCGCAGCGGAATAAGGATATCCGGGGCGTGTCACTTCATAGATCAATAGCACAAGATATATAAGAACGACAAAAAGTCGTTTAAAATGGTACATTGTATTTGATAAAAGCTTGTAACACATAGATACACTTTACTTGTTAGTGTTTGAGATTACAAAGATGACCAATTCATTTCCCAAAACATTTTACTCCAAATCTTTAAGCGTGATAACCAAAGTGTCACCAATGTATCCCTGGCACCTCGTACCTATTGACCACCTGAAAACATTGCTTTAAAACGCCAACAAAAATGTTGGTGAATTCATAGGTTAGTAAAATATAATATGCAGGACCGCAAGACTTTCCCCGTGATAAAGCAACAGATGCAAACATCACAAAATCCGATTACGTTTTCCTAAGCTCATGACACTGAAGCTCGACAATTATATTCGCAATAATAAATATTGCTCTTCAGCCCCCCCCCCCTGATCCGATGATTCAACCCTAAAACATCCAAAATCCGGGACCTGCTATTAACATTCGTTCCCGGTGATAGTAAATCACCCGGACGGGGAGGCAATTCCTAAATTGATCTATCAGTAACATTCGCGTCACATAAATTTAATTCAACAAAACTACATCTATGCAATTGGAAAGTCTTGTTACATGGGATCAACTTGGGTTATCGCTAACTTAGGCAAACACGTACCAATATAAAATATTTACACTTGCGTCCAATTTATAAACAATGCATGTTCACCCCAAACAGTTTTAATCATTGAGCATCATAAAAATGTGGGGCTAAACTCACTCGAGTAAAATGATAAATCCAAATATCACAGCTAAGCGTCACGTAATGATCGAATGCAACTAAATTTACATAGGTCGTTATAAGTTACCATGTACTTCGATTTAAGAATATCTATTTCCTATATTTGTCATCATACTATCGTTCAGGGGCTATCATAATTAAGAGGTCATGTTGTGACGTATGAGGGAGCTCGGACACTTTAAATCATAAATCCAACACTTGTCGATACGCCACCCGAAGAGGCTTAATATGAAACTCCTAGTAATATAGTCTTTGATAACCCACATTATAATTCTATATAGCTTCTTCACCATCTATTTGTTAATTTAGAAATGTTGTTATAGAGTGAAAACGTTTTAATTATCGTTTTAGTAATAACTAACATATACTTTCTCGGTTTCAAAACCCATTTTCTCGCGTTTCTTACGTCCTGTCTTCGTATTGAGATGATTGTATAAAATATTACATTTTCAAATTTTAGTCCCATGATGACAGTAATTTTTACTGTTCCACGTCAGTTATAAAGATATTTTTATATTTTTAGTTATTGTAAAACGTAACGTTGTAGTTTATTCGTTAATAGATCGTTTTTTAGCGATTCTTTTCGAGCATGTTCTCGTAATTGAAGTTTCCTATTATTTCTTGAGGTTTACAAAAATTATGTTTCTGTTCAAGAACAGTAACTTTTATTAAAAATAGTCTTATATAATATTTTATCATTTAAGTATATAAAACTGTGTATTCATAACTTCTTCGTTTTTAATCGAAAAATTACGTTTCTTATTGTTTTAGAATCATAAAAATATGTATAATCTGTTAAAAATACCAAACTTTCTGTTTTGTATAATTTTTATAAAAGTTATTTTATAAATCCGTTTAATTAACGTATAACTCGTAATTAGCGTATCTTTTTCGTTATTAATCCGTTTTTTGAGTTTCTTATCTTTTTGGAATCGTCATGAGACGTATTATTTTTATAAAATGTCAAACCCACTGTTTGGATTTCGAATCCAAACAACCCCTTTTGTGTCATTTATATAATTAATTATATACTTGTTTTATACATACTGTCAACAATTTAAAATACCACGATCCTGTATAATCATAATATACTTTGAAACATATATTATATAGTCCAAGATCCATAATTTTTCCATTAGTCCAAGATCACAAGTTCATAACTTCACATAAAATCATAACTTTCCCTTAATTAACTTTTTAATCAATAGTTTATACTTAAACATATTTCCACTTAAACCAACTGTTAATACTTAAATCTCATTTTCCATGATATACTATCACATTATTCATATGAAAAAGTGTTAATAAATCATTTATTCATAAGCAAGTTATCCATTTAACATTGTTAAAACCCTAAATGGTGATTTAATCTATATAGAAATTATTACTTATAAAATGAAGAAAAGTAAGGGACATAAAGATTATAGATATACCTTAAAGTGATGTATGATGATGTTAATACATATAAAACCCTTGTTTAGATTTTTAAACCAAGCTTGCAAACAAGAAAACCCTAGATTAGGTTTGAAACCCTAATTTTTCTTTCTATGCTTCAACACTTGAAAATGGTTAACCAATGCTTGGAAACATCTTAGTATATCTTAGGATGGATGTGTAATGGCTTGTATAGGTTGAAGAAAATTTGGTATGGATTTATTTAGATGGGGTGTTTGAGCCGTGGCCTATAGGAGAGCCAAAGGAGAGTTTTTGATCTTTTTCACTAAGTGTTTTGCTATCTATGAGTTATCTCTCTTGAACACTTGTATATATAAGAGCTAGGATGGTCAAAAGATGCTATTCGTTAGTCCAATAATACTTCTAGTCTTAGGCCGAACTAATTTGGTCAAAGGGAAACATGGTATGGCTATGTTTAATAACTAGTTGATGTACAAGACCAAGTGGTGAAGAAAATGTGTGTCTAATGTCTATTATTGTTGTTGTTCACGTGGGATAGGGGGGGAAGGGTTTCTAGAAGCCTTTTGCACTTAACTTAATATTTTGTATCATATATTAAAGTTACAACTTGTAGCTTTTATATAAAAGGTGTTTACTTGCAAGGATTTTGTGTCTTGATTTATTTCCTAATGTACAAAGTGTAAAGTAATATTAACTAGGATAAATTTAAAAAAACTTTGAGTTTTGGATATAATCGTGGGTATTTGTTAAAGCGTAGATTAATTAACGTAGTTTCGGGTATGTCTAAACGTACTTTATCGCGAAACATAATAAATTTACGTAACCAATAAAAATAAATGAACAATGACCATAATTATTCTCAAAATAATTATGTAATACTTGATTGATGTAAACGCTTAATTGTTTGGTGCCCGTTTACATTGAACGTAAATTTTTAGCTTACGCGATTTTACTTAATACATGAAATTACAAGCAAACGCGTACGATACTAAAAATAAATAGTAGATTTATCGACGTCGTCAATGACTTGAAAACACGGGGTGTTATAGGACTTTTCACCCCACCCGCCCTCTCTGTTAACGAAGCTGTCCTCAAGGCTTTAAGTACGTGGCACTTGGACGGCGCTGGTCTTTGCGATAAAAGGTGTGGGTAGTTCTTTCGGAATTGATCCTCGCATTCCCACGTAAACTCAGGACCTCGCGTACGAGTTCCATCAAACCTTGACTAATGGTATTCGGCTTCGCTCAACCAGTTAATTCACAACCACATTTCCACTGGTCCTCGACAAAATTTTTGAATCTTGTCATCCACTTTGAAGGTCATTCCAACGGAACGGCTTAATGGTTCGTCGGATGAACTTTTTTCAGATTTTGATCATGAAATGTATTGGGAAACTCTGCTAGCTCTTTGGAAAGCTCGCGCTTGTAAGCAATCTCACCATCCTTTTTAACACCTTGAAAGTCCAACATACCTGTGTTTAAATTCCCCCATTGCCAAAGCATGAACCCTTTCTAAGGCAAAACTTTAAGCATAAGTTTATCCCCGACTTGGAATTCCATCGGTTTACGCTTTAGATCGGCGTAACTCTTCTGTCGATCACGAGTGGCTTGCATCCTTTGCTTGATTTGGATGATTTTCTCGGTCGTCTCTTGTATTAATTCTGGACCGAGGATTTAAGCTTCTCCAACTTCGGTCCAATAGCTCAGGGTGAACGGCAACTTGTCCAACAAATAAAGTGCTTCTAATGGTGCGGCCTTGATGCTAGCGTGATAGCTATTGTTATACGAGAACTCGACTAATGGCAAATAGTTAGCCCAACCCTTTCCAAAGTTGATCGCACAAGCACGCAGCATATCCTCGAGAGTTTGAATGGTCCTCTCGCTTGACCGTTCTATTTGTGGTTGGTAGGCAGTTTCTCTTATCCAAATAGTACCTAAAGCATTTGAAGTGACTCTAGATCCAGAATCTTGATGCAAACCTAGGGTCACGATCGCAGATGATTGAGATGGGATTCCATGTCTCGTGACCACTTCCTTCAGGTACAATTTTGCTAGTTTTTCAACGGGATCAGTTTCTCTCATCGGTACAAAGATTACAGACTTGGTGAGTCGGTCAATGATCACCCAAATTGTATCGTAACCTTGTGGCAATTTAGGAAGCTTTGTGACAAAATCCATGGTGATATTGTCCCACTTCCATTAAGGTATTTCAAGTTGTACCAACAATCCCAAAGGTCTTTGATGTTCAGCTTTGACCTTAGCACAGGTTAGGCACTTGCTAATATAGGTGGCGATGTTTGCTTTCATATTGGGCCACCAATATAGCTTCTTCATATCTTGGTACATTTTGTCAGAACCCGGATGAATAGAGTATTTTGACTTGTGGGACTCGTGCATAATCACAGTCCTCAAGTCGCCATAACATGGTAACCAACTCCTGCCATTGAAGCATAGAGTTCCATCCGCTCGTGGTTCTAACTTTTCTGTTCTGAATTTCTCCGGATCTTTAGAATTTTCAACCAACATACCTCCAACATCTTTGTTCTTGAGGTTCTCCAGCTTCCGAGCTTCAGTCTGAGCATTCAGAATTTGTTTAGGAATATCCAAGCCAATAGGTATGACTAGGGCTCGAACCTTAATGGTGGTTCTCGTTCCTTTCTACTCAAAGCATCAGCAACGACATTTGCTTTCCCCGGGTGATAACGAATATCGCAATCGTAATCACTGAGCAACTCTAACCATCGGCGTTGTCTCATGTTTAGTTCCTTCTGATCAAGAATGTGTTGTAAGCTCTTATGATCAGTGAACACCGTGCACTTGGTTCCATACAGGTAGTGCCTCCAAATCTTGAGAGCGAACACTACTGCTCCAAGTTCCAAATCATGAGTTGTATAGTTTTTCTCATGGATCTTCAGTTGGCGTGATGCATAAGCAATCACCTTTTCTCTTTGCATTAACACAGCGCCCAAACCCTTCTTTGAAGCATCGCAGTATGCGATAAAATCTTCGCTTCCTTCAGGTAAGGCCAGGATTGGTGCACTGCACAACTTCTGCTTCAACAGTTGAAAAGCTGCTTCTTGTTTATCACCCCAAACAAACTTGACCTTCTTCTGAGTAAGCTTGGTCATTGGTTTGGCGATCTTCGAAAACCCTTCAATGAATCTCCGGTAATACCCAGCAAGACCTAAAAATTGACGAATCTCCGTTGGTGACTTAGGAGATGCCCAATCTTTAATGGATTCGATCTTGGCAGGATCCACGTGAATGCCCTTACTATCAATCACGTGACCTAGGAACTGTACTTTAGGAATCCAAAATTCACACTTGGAAAACTTGGCATACAACTCCTCTTTCTTAAGCAATTCTAAGATTAGCTTAAGGTGCTCTTCGTGTTCTTGCTTGTTCTTTGAATATATTAGAATATCATCAATAAAGACAATCACGAATTTATCCAGATATGGTTTGCACACCCGATTCATAAGGTCCATGAATACAGCAGGTACGTTCGTCAAACCAAATGGCATAACGAGTTCTGAAAGCGATTTTTGAAATGTCTTCTTCTCGAACCCTCAGTTGGTGATAACCTGACCTTAAGTCGATCTTCGAGTAAACACTCGACCCTTGAAGCTGATCAAATAGATCATCAGTTCTTGGAAGTGGATAACAGTTCTTCATTGTTAGTTTATTCAATTCCCGATAATCAATGCACATCCGGAATGATCCGTATTTCTTCTTGACAAACAAGATCGGAGCTCCCCAGGGTGAGGAACTAGGTCTTATAAAGCCTTTGTCAGATAACTCTTGCAGTTGCTATGACAACTCTTTCATTTTGGAAGGCGCCAATCTATAAGGTGCTTGTGCTACAGGTGCAGCACCAGGTACCAAATCAATTTTAAACTCCACTTGTCGAGCGGGAGGAAGACCCGACAAGTCCTCAGGAAATACATCGGGAAAATCTCGGACAATGGGTACATACTCAAGTCGCTTCTCCTCCAACTTGTCTTCC
>BQNB010055020.1:0-39291 GCA_026074375.1 Tanacetum coccineum
AATCAATCCATACAATTTTATTTACCACTTATACAAGTATCTAGGAACATATCTAAGGTTATACAAAAAGGTTTGGAAGCTTGGTTGGGTGATTAAGAAAGGTTTAGCAAGATATTGGAAGATTAGGGCTTTCTTGAAACCTAGGGTTTTATTGGTGTGCAAGCTTGGTTTAAAAATCTAAACAAGGGTTTAGATTATATTTCTCATCACATTCATCCTTCCTAAGGTCTTCTAAATACCTTTATACTTTTCATTTCATGATTTTATGTGTTTACATGTTCTTTATAGCTAAATCGCCATTTAGGACCTTTAAATATGTAAAAAAGAGTTTTTACTTATTTTTATGAATTTATACACTTTTTCTTATGTCATGTTACTATATATATCATGGAATAATAGACATTAGTATAAGTATCACATATGTCAAAATAGTTATAGGGGATTTTATAATAAACTACTAGTTTAAAAGTATAATAAAACAAGCTTTTTATAAATGAATACACTTGGATAATAAAAGGGTGTTTTAAATTCGACATCATACAGTAGGCATAACCTTTTTATAAAAATAATACGCCTCCTGATGATTCCAAAATGATAAGAAACTCGAAAAACCGATTTATAACGAAAAAGATACGTTAGTTACGAGTTTACGACGATAAATACTTTTATAAAACTATTTTTATTAAAATTACTATTCATTACAGAAAGTTATGTTTTAAAACATCAAAAATATGATATAACTTTTAAATACGAGATCGTACTCGAAAGAATCACTAAAAACGGAGCTATAACGAATAAAATACGACGTTTACGGGTTTTACGATAACTAAAACTATAAAAATAAATTTATAACTGATGTGAACAGTAAAAGTACTGTTCACCAGAGGGTCAAAAATAGGAAAATATCAAATTATGATAACTCGTCCTAATACGAAAGCGTGGGCATAAGAAACGTCAAAATCGGGCTTAAAACGCGAAAGTTACGCCAGTTTTACTAAAACGGTAATTATAAACGTTTTTACTTATTAAACACAATTTTACCAAAACAATTAGATGGTGATTGAACTATATAGACCTATATGTGGTATTAAGCAAAGTGCTATATTACTAGGGAGTTTCATAATGAGGCCTCTTCGGGGTGGCGTATCGACGAGTTGTTGGATTTACGATTTAAAGTGTCCTAGCTCCTCATACGTTCACTACATGACCTCTTAATTATGATAGCCCGAACGATAGTATGATGAGCTATACGACCTATAAATAATCAAAGTGTTTAGTACTTATACGACCTATATTGGATTAGGTTGCCTTCGGATTCCTTCGTGACGCATTTTTCTATTGTGAATACTTGTTGATTTCCATTCACTCAAGGTGAGTTCATAGCCCCCTTTTTCTACAATTGTTTTACAAAATCTACGGGGTGAATTACATTGCTTGTTTTACTATTGGACACAAGTGTTTTTCAAAGTGTATGCTATCCAGATTACTGCCTGATTATTAATGCCTAAGTTACCTTATTGCCGTGAAGTCCCTACTTATCATGAACCGTTAATTGCTATTGTAGTAAGCGCGAGTGTTGTGGATAGATCTATCGGGACTGACAATCCCCACCTTTACTTGGGTCACTAGTTTGATCGGGTGCATTTAACATTGAGAGGTGTTAGGGTGTTGGCAAGCATCCTATTTTTTGATTGGGGCACAAATCTAGTTAAGGCTTCGGTGTCATGAGCTTAGTGCAATAATAAATGTTTTGGACTTCTGAATGTGTTTCAGAGTCTACTATTACTTCGATCTTGTGGTCCACCCTTTTTACTGATAAACCTATGATTTCACTCAACCTTTGTGTTGACTTTTAGCATGTAATTTCAGGTCCTAGGGTATGAAGATTGGACGGGAGCCGTGGCGGATATCAATGAAGACGGATTCTGTGTTTTATCTAAAGTCTATGCAACTTTTATTATCTTTAAAAACTTAAGTCATCTTTTGGTATTATGAAGCTTTTGTTTAATTAAATATGTACTTGAAATGTTTATGACTTTTACAACATATGGGACCTAATGTATGAACTCTGATATTTTGCTACGGCATCGAATGAAATCTTATCTTAAAACGTCCATTTAAAGGTCGTTTCCTATATCTTGATTGTTGTACTTTGACGTAGCACCCCAATGTTACAATTCCGCTGCTACCTGATTTTGGGGGTGTTACATTTATTGTGAAAGGGATGTCATCCCAACAAAAGAAAAAATTCATTAAAGAGGTTAAGCATTATTTCTGGGACGATCCCTACTTGTTTAGAATATTTCTGGATCAAGTAATTGGACGGTGTGTTTTTGGCCAAGAAGTTGTTGACATCCTCACAGCTTGCCATAATAGACCCACCGGGGGACATCATGGTGCCAACTACACCGCTAAAAAAGTCTTTGATTCTGGTTTTTATTGGCCGACTATTTACCGAGATGCCCATGACTTGGTCACACGGTGTGACGCTTGTCAACGTCAAGGCAAAATCTCGCAAAAAGATGAAATGCCCCAAAATGCAATTCAAGTATGCGAGATCTTTGACGTATGGGGCATCGATTTCATGGGGCCATTCCCGTCTTCTCGAGGGAATAAGTACATTCTCGTGGCCGTTGACTACTTGTCTAAATGGGTTGAAGCAAAAGCGCTCCCCACTAACGATGCCCGAGTTGTCGTTAAATTTTTGAAATCTCTCTTCGCCCGATTTGGAACTCCTCGTGCTATAATTAGTGATCGCGGTACTCACTTTTGCAATGACCAATTTGCAAAGGTCATGCTTAAGTATGGAGTTACTCACCGTCTTTCTACCGCGTATCATCCACAAACGAGTGGACAAGTGGAGGTTTCAAATCGTGGTTTGAAACGTATCTTGGAAAGGACCATAGGCGAAAATCGTGCTTCATGGTCCGATAAGTTAGATGATGCTTTATGGGCCTTCCGTACCGCATTCAAGACACCCATCGGGTACACTCCTTATAAGCTTATGTACGGAAAGGCTTGTCATCTTCCTATCGAACTTGAACACAAGGCTTATTGGGCCTTAAAGCATTGTAATTTTGACCTTAAGACCGCGGGTGATCACTAGAAAGTTCAAATTAATGAATTAAATGAACTCCGGGATCAAGCTTACAAGAATTCTTTAATCTACAAAGATAAAACGAAGAAGATTCATGACTCTAAGATTAAGAACCGCATTTTTAATGTTGGTGATCGAGTTCTTCTCTTCAATTCTCGATTAAAGTTTTTCTCGTGCAAGCTCAAAACCCGTTGGACCGGACCGTTCACCGTTGCTCAAGTTTTTCCTTATGGAACCGTCGAGTTATCTCAAACCGATGGACCAAACTTCAAGGTGAATGGTCATAGACTTAAACACTATTTTGGAGGGGACATACCACCTTTGGTTGTCCCGGATCTCCAAACTTTCCCCATGGACCACTAAATTCGGGGTCGAGTCAGGCTCGTGACTCGGTTAACAAAAACAAGCGCTTTGTGGGTGGCAACCCATGCTTATCCCTAGTAATAGTATATTAGTATAATAGTTATGAATAAGTGTGACGTGAGGAGGCTCGCCTCTTCCTTTCTCGTGTTTCGTGGTTTGTGTTTTATGTCTAAGATTGCCCCGGATTTTGAAGACTCTCGTGCTCGTGGTTTTGTCCATGGTTCACTCGATCTTCAATCCTTAGCATGCTTATATATGGGAATCCGATATCCTAGATCTTATTGATTAACGTTTATCTATTAGCATAATTAATAAACGGCTTTAGATTTACGTAGAGACCCTTTTAAACATTGAGGACAATGTTTAGTTCTAGTATGGGGGGATCTTTTGATTTAATCTTACTTGCATTTGCCTTGTCTTCATGTAACCCCATTTTACCACCAAAAATAGTAAAAATATGCATTTTTAGGCCAAAATTAAAATTTTTCAAAAATAGAATAAGTGTTTTGACACATAGTTTTGTCTTTTTGAGAATAAATTTTGACTTGATCGAGCATGTTGCGCTCTAGTTGCCCATTAACTTATATAAATTTAAGCTTTTTCTAGTCTTTTATACAAGAAGCTTTAAAACGCGAATTCTAGCTTGAAAAAGCCAAGAGTTTGCAAGTTTCCATAATAGACTTTAAATATGCTAAGCTTGTTTTTATTAGACTAAGCATTCACGGATCTTTTTATTAAAGATTTTAAATTTGCGAAGAACGAGAAATGATAGAGTTGAATATAAGTTAGATGATAAGCGTAGAGTAGTTGGATCTCTTTAGAGCTCATAGAGATTAATTATGGGTTTTTGCTCCTAATAGCTTAATAAACGTTATATTATTGTTAAATAAATAAAGTTGCTTTGGTTTTTGCGATTCTTAGTTTAGATCCCTTCGTAGAGATTTCTTCTGGTGAAAGTAAGGTACACATCGAGGTTTTGTCAGTGTTGTGGGGAAATAGGCTACCGATTCTTGACGGCTCGCTACCGTTGTCTAGGTAGTTAAAAGACCACAAGACTTGAAATTTGGCTAATAATAATAATAATATAATAAACCAAAGCCAAAATAAGACTTTTGGATCATGGTCGGCTCGCATACCGATGTGACAGTCGTTTAAAGGGTGAAGGTAATAATAATAAAAAAAACTGTGGGTTGATAAAGGTTTACTGTCTCTGGTCGGTTCGCTGCCGATGTAGCAGTCTTCAAAAGAAGGCTCATAGTAAGAATAATAAATCCAAGACTGATAAAAGTTTGCTGCATCTGGTTGGTTCGCTCCCGATGTTGCAGCCTTAAAAAAGGTCGAGGAAATTACCGAGGTCGAAATAAGACTACTGGCTCTTGTCGGTTAGGACACCCGATGTGTTAGTTGTTTAAAGGACCGAGGTTTAATAGTGTTGCAATAATAATAATAATAATAAAGCTAAATTTTGACTCCGGGGTTATCTAAATCAAGCCTCCGTCTCTGGACTCGTAGTTGAGTTGTTTCGGATAAAATAAAAATGATAACCCCTAAATTATGCGAAATTAGAACCTTAATGTGGACCTTATTCTCACCATATCGTCTCTTTAGGAAAGGATTTCAAACTATTTATGGTCCAAACCGGGTTTACTTTATATGAATAAGGCCATAATTTATTTGTCACAAATAATAAAAATAAAATTCTTAGAGGATTTAGGAATAAGGGAGCGGAAAGTAGCTAATGCGTACACAATTAGCATTTATGAGTAATGTTAGCATCTTAACTTGTATTTAACAATGATTTCGTCTTTAAGCTTGGTTTGAGGCGGGTGAAAAATCAAGGATGATGAATTTATCCTTTTAGTGTTTCTTGTTCCGTGATCCTTAAAGTTATCATATTAATACAAATGAATGATAAGTGTTTGCATATATATAAAAATGGTAAAACGGGGCATGTTAAACTAGTGATTTCTTAATCCCTCTTGATGAACACCTAGCTACTTTTCGAGGTAATTAGTCTAGGGGGTTGAAATTTTTAGTTTTCTATGTGTATATGACATTGCGTGAGGACATTAGTATGGGGGATTTTTTATATGTGTTTAATCACATATCATTTTTCTGTATTAAAATGAGCTTAAAAGACAAAAAATACATGAAAAATGTATTGTATATGTGTGTTTTGTGATTTGTATTGTGTAGGTAACGGATATATCTAAAATGGACAAAAACAAAGCAAAAAGGACAAAACCGAGCACGAGATTGGAAGAGTGCAAGAAATCGAAGCCGAAGGCGTGTACATCTTTAAATAGACCAAACCGTACCCGTTTAATGGGTCGGGTCAGCCCATTAATGATTATCACTATATTAATACCCTAATGCCTTATTATAATAATACCAAATCCTAATCCAATCCAATATACAAGTCCATCCAGGCCCAAGAAAAGTTAGAAAAAGCCTAAGTCCAAACCCATCCCTGGTCTAAGTCAATGTGATATAACAACACAGGGTCAAACTTACTGTGCTTCTTCCTTCCCTCCCATTTTTCACACAAACGTATTAACACACAGGGTAAATCAATCCAACCACACGCAAGCCCCTCAAGTATTTCTAGAAAGTTTAAGCTGACACGTCTGACACTACCTTGCCACATTAGCGATCCTAAGCAATATCATTGGATAAAGAGGCGTGGAAGTGATCTAACGGTGGATTAAAGGGTTGTTAGTGATCAAGGGCCATGAATGAAGCTCAAGGATGCTCCTCCCCTTCTGGATCCTTCCTCTCATGGCTATAAATAGAGCTGTCAATCACACAGTAGAGATATCTAGCTTAGTGTAGCTTTTTAATAGCTTATTAATGTAATTTTTAGCTTATTGCATTTTTCTTATTGTAATCTTATTTTAAACAGCTTGTAATCTCTTTTGATATTAATAAAATTCCAAGTTTCATTTAAATTTTGATTTAAATTCTGTTTTACTCTTAAGAAATCATGGTTTAAATTTGTTTAGATATAAGCTAATAAGTTCATTAAGCTCTCTATAACTCTTAAGCTAGTTCTCATTCAGTTTAGCTTTCTAAAAGCCAAACTGAATAAGCTGTTCACCTTAAATCCACTCAAAAAAAGTCACAATTAGCTTTTAGATGATAAGCCAGAAATGGATTGGCTTATAGAGTTTACCAGCTTGTTTTCAACAAGCTGGAGCTTGTAGATAAGCTTCTTTAAGCAAATTAGATCCCTGTTAAGCTGGGATCAAGGTACACATTTTCTTTTACTCTCTTTTAGCTTAAGTACTGTTTAGCTTATCAATCTGCTTATTTGTGCTTATTATTGCTGATATATGTTTATTCTGTCTAACGTTAGCTTAATATGTCTAGTGTTTAGTTTAAAATAGTTTAGTTTAAGTTTTAATAGAAACTGCCCAATTATTAGTTAAAATAGCTTTTTAGTTTAGCTTATTAATTAGTACTTATTTCTGAAAGGTTAATGCTTATTTGTCCTTTATTTTCATAGTTCACAATCTGTTTTGGCAATTCAAGGCTTATTAGGATCTATTTTAGCTTAAAAGTTAGTTTCATGAATTTAAAAGGGTGTTTGGGACAAGCAGATTAAGATAGAAAATATGTGTTCAGCTTGTTGCTAAGGTTCAAACTAGTTTACATAAGCTCAAATTAGTCCTAATTAGTAGTTTTCATAAGCTCAAAATAGGATTTGATAAGTTTTCTAGTTTCTTTTATCAA
Source organism: Tanacetum coccineum (assembly GCA_026074375.1). Lineage (NCBI taxonomy): Eukaryota > Viridiplantae > Streptophyta > Magnoliopsida > Asterales > Asteraceae > Tanacetum > Tanacetum coccineum. Next base: position 7,193 of record BQNB010055020.1, read on the forward strand.
TACTTCAAGTCTGCTAGTTTTTTTTGGTATCTTAAAGTTCTTATTAGTTGAATAGTTTGAAAATCTGTTTGAGGTATGGTTTTAGTGTTAAAAATGGTTTCATATGCTCAAGGCATACTTGTTTTGAGTCATTGTTGTTTGGATTTCATAAAAAAGTTTAGAGGGTCGGTAATTGGTTTAAGCAAAATAGCTAAATATGCAGATCAAATAAGGCCTTATTTTAGCTTATTTTTGATTAATTTTTATTAAACTTAGCTTATTGTAGTAATAACTCAATCTGTTTTAAGTTTTTAAGGGGTCATTAGAAGTTTTTAAGTCTTAATTTTAAGCTCAAAAGTGTCATTTCATTTCAAAAAGCCAAAAAGAAACTAGTATAGTCTGTCACTGTCATCTACCCTTTTCTAGCTTATTTCCTTAAATGTTTTGTTTGAATTTAGCTTATTTGAGTTTATTGAGTTTAGTGCTTAATCTGTTTTTGGTTTACAGCTTATTCTTAGTGCTTAATTGTCCTAAAATCTAGCTTAAAAAGTAGAAAAATGTCCTTTAAGTCTTGTTTTTATGCCAACTGTCTTAGTGTTTTTAGATGCTTATCAGCTTATTTGGTTTGCTTAAATCTAGTTATTAGTGCTTATTAGGTCCTAGTCTTAATCTGTTTGTATATTCCAGCTTATTCTATTTGCTTATTTGTCCTAAAGCCTAGCTTAAAATAGTGGTTAATGTCATTTAAAGAGTCCTTAGAGTCTGCTGTTTTAAAGTGTTTTGGTTCCTTTTTAGCTTATTAAATTTGCTTTTTTCTTGTCAGTAAAGCTTATTAGGTCTATATTAGGATATTTTCTTAGTTTTTAAGTATTTTAATTGCTTATTGAGTCCTAGAAGTCCATACAAGTTTTAGCTTAATGCCATTTGGTCTTATTCCCTACTATCATATTGATTAGCTTTTTCCTAGCTTATAAATAAGTTTCGGCTTAAGTCTCTTTATTAAAGTTCCTTATTTTTACTTGTTCTTTAGATTTTTTAAAAATAAAATAAAAATAAAAATGCTTTTACCAAAAAGGAAGTCACAGGGTTCGAACCTGTCACCTACCCCTTAACATACCAACACCTCAACCAACGCGCCCTTGGGACTTTTCTGTCATAAGGGTGGGTTTGGTTTCTTTTATTAACACTTTTAGATTTAGCTTATTATGTTTATTTGATTTTTCACAGCTTAATGGTTTCTGCTTATTTGAACTTTTTCATTTGTAAACCTTCTTTTTAGCTTAAAGTATTCTTATAAATTTTCTTAAAATTTTAGGATTAAGTTTAATATTTTTAATTTAATTTGTAGTTTTATTTAGGTTTTAAATATAGTTTTTATTAGGTATTTAAAAAGTACAAACATATATCTTCTGTACTTTTAAATTATTTTAAGTCATTTTAGTTTAAAAAATTTGCATTTTAAGTTTTAGAGTTTATTTTGATAATTTTTAGTCCGTTAGTCGTTAATTAATCGTTAAGTGTTTAACTAGAATTTAATTGTGCCTTTAATTCTAGTTTAGCGTGTCTTTTATGTGCTTTCCCTTTGCATTTTTAGATTTAGAACCCAAAATCCAAAATATTGAATATTCAAGCACGCGATCACGAACCGAAACAAGGTTTTCAATTCACACTTCGTCGGGATACGACATCCGGGAGATAAAATATTGTTTGTCCTCAAGCATTTTTTTATCAAAGGGATACTTAAATACTATTCCACTTATTTGGAATTTTAGGTGTATATTTTTTATATATATTATATATATATATTATACTATATTTATATATATATACTATAAATATTCAAATAAGCAAAACGGAGTTGTCCATACAATTGCAACCGCAGTATCAAAATTCGCAACGAACACATAAATTACACATCACCAAACAACTACACTAGTCCAAACAGTTTTAAGGAAACGCCATAATCTCTATTTTACTATAAGATCAGTTAAAAATAATTCCTCGTCATCACCAATTAAATATCCAAGTCAAATGGAGCTGTCCAAGCAATTGCAAACCACAATGCATCAAAATTCGCAACGAACACATAAATAAACATATCACCAAACATAAGCGCTATTCACACACGTTTTAAGGAACGCATAATCTATTTTAAATCAAATAAGTTAAAACACTTCCTCGTCTTTCACTAATTAACCAACTATCACAACAGTTGTTTTTTAGGATACACCAAAGCGTACCCATGCTCACAAAAAAATACAAGCAAAAATTAACAAAGTCCTTGAAAGACATAGATCGCAGAGTATACATAAGACATGGACATAAATCTAAAAGAAACGCAACAGCCAACTGAAACATACCTCACAACACTCTTAATCACACAAACATGAAAACTGGTGTTGGTTTAAAAACCAAAGACACATGGCCACCATTTTGAAAGACATACAACAACAAAAACAAAACAAAGCTTACAGCACTCATCACTACACCTGGCAAAAACTGGCTGTAATTTTACCAAAACGACGTCACAATCGACTAATGCGTAAAAAACGTGCACGTGTTCACAGATTGCGTGTCACTTTTGGCCGTCTCGCGACATATTTCCAGGCCAAATGGAGCTATCCCCACCCCCACCCCCCCCCCCCCCCCCCCCAACCCCCCCCCCCCCCCCCCCCCCCCCCCCCCCCCCCCCCCCCCCCCCCCCCACCCGCCCACCCCCCACCCCCTATCCCCACCCACCCCCCCCCCCCCCCCCCACCCCCCCCCCCCCACCCCCCCCCCCCCCCCCCCCCCCCCCAACCCCACAATCCCCCACCCCCCACACCCCCCCCCCCCCCCCCCCCCCCCCCCCCCCCCCCACAAAGCGATTGCAAACCAAATGCATCAAAATTTACATACGAACATATTAAAATGTAAACAAGTCACCCAAACATAAACGTTTATTCTCATTACGTTTTTAAGAAACGTAAAAATCTATTATAAATCAGATAGGGTTAAAGCACTTTCTTTTTTTTTTTTTTTTTTTTTTTTTTTTTTTTTTTTTTTTCCTTTCTTTTTTCTTTTATTTTTATTTTTTTTTTTTTTTTTTTTTTTTCTCGTCTTTCACCAATTAATCAACTATCACAACAACAATTTTTAGGATACACCCACCGTTTCTAATTTCATTCATATTTGTGTTCTGCCATAAACACATTAATAATTATTTAGATGCTATAAAATCTAACCAACTTTAATTAAATTTAAACCGATCTCACAGTGAAATTGAAATGGTCTCTAAAGAAATATGAAAGAAAGTAAAAGAATATCTTTCATTGCAGCAAAACCATCTCAAAATAGTCATATAGAGATCTATAATAGCATAGCAATAAATTGGTAACAAATGGAGAACCTATGACGATAAAGGTGAGGCAAAAAAAGTCACCACCTCATAAGTATTTTTGCAAGCTGCAAATTGAAATACAAAAAACGAAAATAGTTAGAACAATTATAGTATCATATGAAATATGATGTAAAATTAACGGTAAGGTAAAACAATAACTACCAAAGATTTTCATCCAAATCTCACCAGCCCAAGCGATCAAAATCACATAATTGACGATCTATTAATAAAATAATGTTTAAACATTAATATAGACTGGTGACGACTAAATAACTTTGACTCAAAACAAAATTCATGAACGATGAACAAAAACCCTAACTGGTTAACTCTTTTACCTAACTATAATTGATAGAACCTATAGAACGTGATAGGTTCTAGATCGTTTAAGCTCAGATTGTTTAGATCTTATATCTAGGATTAACAATAACAATGATAACAATATAAAGAACATCAATGTTATTTAAACAAGGTTTTATTACCATACGTTTCCACCAAGCCTCAAATCTATATGATCAGTATAGATCGTGTTACCACCTGTAACAGGGATCAAGTTACCTTGACCTTGAGGCTAAACCACACAACAAATAGATGTCTACATCTTGAGATACACACACACACACACACGTTTTTCTCTATTTTGTGTACCTAAATCTGCATGACCTATATCTCTTTATATACTAGAGATATTAGGTTTTACAAAGGATAAGTATAAAGATATTAATAAATCTTTTAAACATTTAAGTTTATCTTCTGTTATCTTTATCTTCGTAAGGAGATCTTCCAGAATCTTCATATTTCTCCTACATCTTGTAGAATTCTTTAATGACGATTTTGATCATTTTGTTTCATTACTTGTTTCTTTTGTCTCATCAAATCTATAATTCCCAACAATCTTCCCCTATTTGATGATGACAAAAAAAATGTTCTTGCACGAACTTTATCATAAAGCCTTTAATCAAAGCTTCCCCTGAAGTTGAGATCATGGATCTCCCTTAATGAAACAAAACTTCCCCTTAATTCAGATTTTCTTTGTAACCCTTCCATGTCACCTCACATAATAAGCTGCAAATCATATCTCGGTAATCTTCTTCCCCTTTTTGTCATAATCCAATAGGGGTCTTGTGAAGATAAGCAACTTGGATCTTTACAACTACAAACCATATACTACACTACTAATCTAGCCTTCCAATGTCTCAAATTAACCTCCATGACACATAATAAGAATAATGAATTCAAAACAATAGAAACTTAAACTAGTAGTAGTAATAATGACTAGCAGTAGTAATGAAACCTTTCATCTTAATTGGTGCATGAACATATCTTGATGGTTAAACATTTTTGACAATAAGCTTCCCCTGAAACCAATATGTTAACCATCTCTTGAATTTTTCAATTCTGTAGGCTCTATGTAATGATCACTGATGAAGAAAACTAAGTATAACAAACTTGATGTAGAAGTAGAATAACCCAAACTTGTGTCTTATGTCTTGTACTATCCACGTGACTTCGAACTTATAAATAAATTTGCGAAAATATAAAGGTAGATCGCCAATCCTTTGTACAAAAATTCATCATTCTTATATGAGGAACATAAACAAAATGTGATTGGCAAATGTGAGCATTGAGACAAAAGTTGTAGATCACATACTTTTGCTAGATCCGTCAAGTCATCGTCACAACATGGAAAACATAAACAAGTTATCTTTAAACGTTGTAAGCCGTTTAAGATATGATAAAAACATGTACCCAAGTAACTCCACTTCATCGTCAACATTAGTAAAATGATAAATAACCAATCTTCGAAGATTTATTCTTCTAATAATTACGGCTTTAACGTTTACGAACATTTAAAACCAAAACCAATAACTTCATTCTTGTGTGTGTCATCCGATAACCAAAACTTCCCTTTGTCCGATATCAGGCATAACTAGCAGTATAAACAATAAGCCCAGCAGTAGAAACATATAACTAGCCAGTAAAAACCCTTTTTTGGAAGCGTACTAAAAATTTTAGCAATTAGCAGCGCTTTAATGTCATAAAATGTCACCACATCTGTTTACTCCTTCTCCATGGCTATTTTGTGTCCTTCTTTAGTGTAACTAAAATGTCACTGTGTCGTCATTGACCAAAGTAGTAATGAGGAAGATCGCAGTATAAACTAAATAACGTGGCTAGTGCTTAATGGTATCCCCCCCCACTATAGCAGCGAGTACTAACGTTCATAGATTAGTAGTACTAAAACTTAAAACACTATGGGAAGTAGCGTAGTACGCGTCTAAACTGGCAGTATTAATCTCGTCTTACTACAGTGATTAACATAACCTAAAGCAGTACAAAAGAATACCTTCGTGCCTTATTAATTGAAAACTACTCTAATACTTGTTGTCAACAGTAACTGCAGTCGACCAAATCATTCCTTTTTCAGTACCATACTCGACTCTACTATTTTCTTGCATTCTTCTTAGAAACAATCATGGATACTTTAATCCTAGAGTTTCAAAACCCAAGGAAGCAGTTAAGAACGAAGCAACTGGTAACATTGAGCACAAATAATCATAACAGATAACAAGCATGCAGCCAATCATGAAACAAGTATCAAAACCCTAAAGAATCATGCGCCCACTTTTGTTATGAATGACCTGCTCGCGTCTTTATTAATCATGTTGATATATGCTCTGCTTTCTTTGCTGTTTAAGAACCGAATACAGTAGCTTCTAAACTTACAGCAACAAGACACACGGTAGCTTTGAAACTCTAAACCATCATGAATCTTCATAACCGGCGTGTTGTTGATAATGACCAGAAACACACATCTGCTTCTTCGAAAAACAATCACCAACGAAAACTTATTATTAATCATACCTGCTGCTTCTAATTGATGTGCTTCCCCTTAAACGAGTCACACATCCATGTTCGCTCCATGAAATAAAAAAGCAGATAAAATCAAACAATGATGAAAACACGACTTAGGTTCTTGTTAACAGCAACAATAATCCCTAGTTCTATCATCATTCGACTTATATCACATAACTTCCAAGTAATCAAAAGTCGACAACCAAAGTAATTCAAGTAGCAACCATCACGCCTTCATGAAAAACACCAAGCTGCTAAAAACATAAAGAACTATTACGTCCTGTTTTTATCAAATTTAGGGTTTGTACAAAACCCTAATTACAATTATTTAACCTAACTTCAAAAGCAGAAAATTTTAACCTTCTTTTCTTTAAAACATGACATCAAAAACACCTTGTAGATCCTAGATCGAGAGCCCCGTAGCTCTGATACCACCTGATAGAACCTATAGAACGTGATAGATTCTAGATCGTTTAAGCTCAGATTGTTTAGATCTTATATCTAGGATTAACAATAACAATATGCACAGCGGAATTAAATAAAGAACATCAATGTTATTTGAACAAGGTTTTATTACCATACGTTTCCACCAAACCTCAAATCTATATGATCAGTATAGACCGTGTTACCACTGTAATAGGGATCAAGTTACCTTGACCTTGAGGCTAAACCACACAACAAATAGACGTCTACATCTTGAGATACACACACGCACGTTTTTTCTCTATTCTGTGTACCTAAATCTGCATAACCTATATCTCTTTATATACTAGAGATATTAGGTTTTACAAACGATAAGTATAAAGATATTAATAAATCTTTTAAACATTTAAGTTTATCTTCTGTTATCTTTATCTCTTTAAGGAGATCTTCCAGAATCTTCATGTTTCTCCTACATCTTGTAGAATTTTTTAATAACGATTTTGATCCTTTTGTTTCATTACTTATTTCTTTTGTCTCATCAAATCTATAATTCCTAAAAAATAATTGTTATTAACAAGCATCATCCATGATTATACTCATCATTTACAATAAAACCTAATCAATAAAAAGATATGACCAACCAAATCAAATACCCAACTAACAATTGCATAAAAAAGATTGATATCAAATTTTTTTCTCACCTTATAACCACTGTGCGTGCTTATATTTGTGTGAAAACCCAATACTTATAAAAAATTAGATATGGTTTTGACCTAAAAACATCTAGAACCGACAATGAAAGATAGGTGACAACATGCAGCCAACCACGAAATTAAGTGGCAGCTTAGTTGAGAAGCCATTAAGCAAAACCTACTAACCTTTATTTTTATCCCTCGGCTTTAATTGGCTCGGCTTGGCTTATGAATAGTGTCCACATTAGCCGCAATTCCATAGTGTACCCAAGCTGATCCCCTCCCTCAAGCCGATCCATGAGAATTCATGCAAATAAAATATCATAATTAGGATTTTAGACTTTGTAATCTAATGGGCTTTTTATTTTATGATAAAATTAATGGGCTTCATGCATAGGATTAAGACATAAACTTACACAAGAACTAATTAAATAGACACCACTTATCATGAAAAGTTGCACCTTATTGTGCCCATAAAAACCGCCCAATTTATATCAGAATCGAGTTTACAAAAACCAAACAGAAAATAGTTTAATATACGGCATTTGCTACTTAAAAATATTAATACATACTTTTAAAATGATATTTACAGCTAACACAAGAAAGCCGATCTCAATTCAAGAAAAACTAACATTTACGTTGTGTACGATACGATTGTATACAAACACTCCGCCACAACGCGCAGGTAAAAATCCCTATTAGTAAACATGCACCGTTTCCTTTTATTTCAATGTAATAACATACACTTCTATAAAATATATCAAGATAAACGTTGTTTTTTGGTTTTTAGATTTATTCTATATATTTATTTATGGTAAAAAAAATTGGGTTTTGTGGTAGAAAATATAATGAAAATGTTTTGGTGATATTTATGATTTTTGTATCTGTGAAAATGTTGATGAAGTATGCTGAAGAATAATAGATATGAGACTTTTTAAAAATGGTGGTGCATGATAATGATTATGTTATTAACGGAGCCTATAAAGGGCTGGAGGGTGCTCGGTTACCCCAACCGACCAACTGACCATCTTGTAGCTTGAAATAAATTCGTGTTACATTAAAATAAGAAATAAAACATAACGAGGACTCTGAAATTGGAATATGAAGTATGAGTAAGAAGATATAGTTGATGAAAAGAAAAAGAGAAAGAGATTGTAATATCTTATCTATTATACTAAAGGATTCAGCCCTTTAATTTAATTGGCAGTAGTCAAGTTGTATAAAACTTAATAAAAGTTAATGCAAACTGAACTTCAATATCTAGGACTACTATTATCCCTGCAGTTACAACCTCTTTCGACTTCCAATTTATAACAATCACTATGCTGTTACAAGATTTATATCAATGATGTAGTTGTAGACCTTACATCTCTTGTATTTACATCTCAGCTGACGAAGTGATTCCTTACATTGGAGGAATCCTTAATGCATTGACCCATAAACTCCAAGCGGCTGAATTCATCTTTCAATCAATCATCTCCCAATTTTTTGATCCTGTTACAGATTTGTTATTTCTTTTATTATATTATTTTGATTGTTTTATGTTAATTTAGGGTTTATGAGATTCCATACATATTTGGTTTTTAGTTAAGATTCACATGATTTGGGTTGTGTATTGGTTTTTTTATCTCATATTACTGCTACATTATTGTTATATCTATTGAATCCAGTTAATATTATTATTGATGTTTCCATTAAGCAGGAACTGCAAAAAAGAAGCTTGGTGATGTTAATTTGGGTTGAAGTAACAAAGCGGCTACATAGGCCGATTGCAACAACGTTGATTTTTATGATTCATGGTAACCTTGCAGGTGAGCAACTTAAAATTGCTTTCCAGGACTGCTTATTTTGTAGATTGAAACTGTTCATAATTTTATCTCAACTATAGGATGGCTGTTATGCCACACTCGAAACAAGTTGTTGCCATTTTGATCTCAACTATAGGATGGCTGTTATGCCCTTTTGATCTGAACAAGTTGTCGTTAGCTATGGCGAACAAGTTTAGGAATAGGTTTGAATAGGGTAGGGAAACAAGGACAACATCGAGGCAGCTTATGCAGCGCACCTTACTCTGGGCAAAGATTTGTGCTTATGAAGTTTTTCTCAGGTACATTGAACAGTTGCCTTTTTTTTTTAAGGTACTAATTTTTTCATCCTGCTTGATGATTAAGTGAAACTATTACTTAAGTCTTCTCTTTTTATTTTTGAGTATTCATTAGTCATAGTGGTACTTGTTGTAGCTCATAGTGGTACTTGTTATAGCAACATAAGGAGTTTTTATACAATTATTAAGACATACTGCAATTTGAATGTGCGTTTTATTTATCCCGTTTTAGCCGCGGTACATTATCTTTATATGAATTGGATACTTTAAACGTTGGGAGTAACGGAAATCAATCAAGATTTACTATAAACTTAGATACGTATACACGTATAATAACGTCTTGTGTCGCTACTTTACCCTTCTTAAAAAGTTCTGACTTTTGGTATCCTTTATAGCTACAATTCCAGGATGTGTTCGTGCCTCACTTCTTCTCGGAATTATCGAAATTGAGAATGAAACTAAGTGAGCCATGGAATGAGCTTCCTGTGTTGGAGATTCTGATTCCCCCGAAGTGATGTGTGTATCCAAAGTTGGACTTGCTCATCCAAAAAAGTATTTTCAAAAATTTTAGAATCCCAATGAATCATTTTTTGGTTTGTGTTTTCTGTAATCGTGTAAAATAAAAGATTAAACACAAAAGTTAAAATGGATCAAACAAATTTAGATTTTTGTTGATGTCTATTTTAGCCAATCATTACTATATAATGGTTGGAGTTAAAATAACTATTTCATGTTGTGTATTTTAAATATAATTTTTATTGTCTGACTGCTAACCAAACGCCACCTATTGTTAGTTTCTTAAGTGCAACAGTGACTTCTGCCTCACAAAGGGATATGGTTAGACCAAATAGTTACGGACCATAAACTCTCGACAGCTAGCAGCGGCTGAAGTGAGCTGCAGCGGCTATCAGCGAGCTACAGCGGCCTGCATAGTGAGCCGGAGCGAGCCTATAAGCGGCCTGCTGCGAGCCTACAGTGGCCTGTACGATTTTAGGAGATTCTTATTACTGGCATTCTTTTTCCTCATTTTGATTGTCATAGATCAACATGAGGTTTGAGTGCCTGATGCTTTTTGTGCAGGAAAAAATTGGCCTCATGCATTTTGTTGTAATGAAAACTGAATTATTTAGAAGGTATATATTAACATGATGTTGTGATTAAAAGTTAGTTTAACTTTAATCAGAATTTATGTATGTCGCATTATCATTAGATGTTGTTTGATTCATTTCTTAATATGTGATCAGTGTGGTGCATCAACGAGTTTATTTTGTAAGGATTGATTAATGTAAGTTTCTCTTACAGTAATATTTTTTAAGTACTAAAAGTATATATGAATGTATTATATTTCGAAAGATGTATAATTACTTCCTAAAATAGCGTACAAGTAGATTACGACATTAGTACCATTACTTTGTTGTAAACGGTACCTATAATATGAGTTTGATTCTTACATCTACGGTTAAAGGTTGTTCATATCAACATCAAGCGAGCTAGCAGCGGGCTCAAGATTATACTGATACCTTCGTTGTACCTGAGATGCTCGAGAAAAACTTCCCATCATGTGTGATATGCAGTTAAGGGAAATATAGTACTGTATAAATTAGTAATCAAACCAGATTAGTAATAATTGTGCATCAGTTTTGTAACTTTTTGTCCTTGGAATACGCGATCAACAATTAGTAACAACCCGTGTGCATCGCACGGGCATGCATGCCTCGTATATAAAAGATTGAATACAAATATTTATTGTGAAGGCTTCAAGATTTGTAAGGCAAGCTTCAAGAATTGTACAAATTCGTGTGAATTAATGGCCCAATTGATGGATTTGTGTTGTAACTCAAGCATTGAAAAGTGTACAAATTTATTCTATCTAAATTTTTAAGCCCTCTAATTTAATGTGATCGGTGTCATTAATAGTGTGGAGTCTTATGAACCGGATGGAGATGATGAAGTGTTCGTGCGGTTTTGAATTCATTTTTTTATTCCTCTATTTTATGTGAAGTTGAAGAGTTGTAAGAGTTTCAAAAGACAAACCATCTCCAACTAACCTAATCCATGCCTATATAAACCGGCCAAAATCACATGCACAAATATAAAAGCCCAAATCTTCATTCCACCTACTTTACTTTGTTGCTAAAATTGTTTCTTGATTCTCTTTTTTTTCGTGTACAGGTGATACATTTGTAGGCTGACCAATAATATCCGATCATAGGATATGAGATGCAAGTGAATGCAAGTGGCTAGAAAAAGAGATGAAGTCAAATGATTCTGAAGAGTTGATTTGAAATGATCATGTAGCCAATGCCTTTCATATTGTTGGACCAAAAGGTCGATCTTATTATCTTTGACTTGACTATTACCTTGATGGGTGATTAATAAGGTTTTCCACATTTCTTTTGTCGTATTACATATGAAAATTCGTTCATATTCTTTTCTAGGCAAAGCATTGTAAATAACCATTTTGGTTTCATTATTTTTTGCAAGCCTTCTTTTAAGATCATCCGTTTGCTTTTCAAAAGGGAAAACCTCATCAAGTTTGGTTTCCGGATTTTGAATAATAGGTTAAAAATTACCATTGGTAATAACATGCCAAAGATCTAGATCTTTTGATTTAACATATGTCTCGAATCTATTTTTCCAATAAATAAAACTATCGCTTTCAAAGAGTGGTGGTCTTTGCATAGATTGCCCTTCTAGATATTTGTCGAAATCCATAGATCGATCCAAGCTTTAAAATACAATATATTTTAAAAATCTTGAGTGACCTTGCTCCTGATACCAATTGTAGAAACTAGAAGGGCGGGTTGAATAGTTTTTACCGATTAATTAGCGTTTTAAAAGTTTGCTTATGAAATAGTTTAATTCGAGTTGTATGTCAATCAACCAACAATATGAATCACATCAAAACTATCTAACAATGCAAATAATAAGTAAAGAGGTAAGGAAAGAAACGATCAAACCAAGACACCGAGATTTATAGTGGTTCGGCAACGAAGCACCTCTTCGTTCCTACTCCACTCCCCGAGTACTCCACTCGAGATTTCACTATGTCAACAAGCTCCCTTTAGGCGGAGAAAACCGTTTACACGTCGCTTACTTACTTTTCCGACACTAAGCTAGATGTCGAGTCCTAATCTTAGCTAGAACCAATCTAAGACTTCACTAAGTCTTCACACACTCACAAGATATACACTCTTGGATTGACACACAATCCAAATCACACCAATATACAATATACACACTTGGATCTACACGCGATCCAATTTATACAACGACACAAAACAAATGTAATGAATGTTTGTGATCTTGAAGAAGAAAAGAGAGAGAGATCACTTGATAACAATTCGTATGTAGAAGAATACGATTGTTCTTCTCTTGCACTTGATTAGAAGGTGAAGAAGGGAGGAAGAAAGAATTAATCACTTGAAACAAAATCAAGGAATGTTAGTGATCAAGATATGTGTTTTAGAAAGAAAGGAAAAAGAGAGAAAACTAGATCTGATAGAATTTTTGGCAAGAGGAAGTCTGTTTTTGAAATGGGGTGGCCCAGTATTTATAGGGGACAAAAAATGACCGTTGCTGGCGGCGGTCCCGGCGGTCCCTTATATATAAGGGGGCCGCCGCTAGACTCCGCTCCATTTTTTGTCCTTTTGTGGTGAAGGTTGTATCTGTTATGGAACCTTCCATTTTGGGGGGAAAATTTGAAATTCAAATTTTATGTTTTTAATAAAACATTTCTTTTAATGAATAAATAATTTGTTTTTATATTTTTATAAAAACATTTTTGTGGAAGTATAAGATTTAAGAAAAATTATTTTCTTGATCACTAATCATGTTTAATGATTTGTTTATCCATACCTTAAGTGATTAATCCTAGAAATAGAATTTTATGATTAGTAATTTATAAACGTTTAATTTTATCGTAAACGTTTTCACATTTTGTTATTATCAAAACATTGAGAGGTCGAAAAATATAAATAACGTTTTTGGACATTATTTGTATTAACAATCTCCCCCTTTTTGATGATGACAAAATATAAACTCATTTAGTATAAAATTTGAAGGTTTATAAATTATTAATGAGTTTAATTCTACTTCTCCCCCTTTTTGTCGAATCCAAAAAGGTTGATCGTCGAGTTGAGTAGAGAGAAAGAAATCGACGATACAAGACTCCCCCTTGATGTAAGCTCCCCCTTGTTCGGGGCACCAAGGTATCGATCTTACGATAATTTGTTTGCTACAAAACAAGATTAGAGGTACAAGTGCAATTAAGTGTTTCCGATGATTTACTTGGATACTGACTTTATAAGGTAAATAAGCAATAAAGTAACAACTTCATGGTTTAAAACTCCACGAAAGATGAAATCTTTTGGAATGGTTCGAACCACCAACACGCCTAAAAACGAGTAAACAAACACACCAAAACCTCTACAAAACACCCATGGTGTTTGATACCAATTGTACAACATCTTAATACACACAAGGTATGGATTCAATGAAGAGTTTTAGAGAGAGAAAGAGAGGTGGTTGGATGAACACTTAGAGAGAGAAAGTAAGAAAGAAAAATATTTGATAACTATGTGAAATAAAATGAACAACCAACACCATTTCCATAGCATGGAAAGGGTTTATATACTCCCTATCTAGGCTGGCCATGGGCTTTATCCATGGGCTTTTCCTAAGCTAGCCTATTAAGGTTCCAAATATTACTTAATGAGCTATCTTATGATATCAATGGAAGTGACTGATACTTTCGTATTCCTAACACATATGCTATCACTTTACCTCTCTGCATCAACACGCAGCCTAGTCCTAACCCGGACGCATCACAATATACTATAAAGTCTCCCGGTCCGTAGGGGAGAGCTAGAACAGGCGCATTACATAACTTATCCTTCAAAGTTTGAAATGCCAATTATTGTTCCTCATCCCAATCGAAAGTCTTACACTTCTGAGTCAAGATAGTAAGAGACTTAGCTATCTTAGAAAAGTTCTCAATGAACTATGCTAATATCCCGCCAATCTAAGAACGAACCAAACCTCAGACGGATTAGTTCTAGAGGCTTTCCAAATTCTTAACAGCTTTGATATATACTAGGGGTCTACATGAATCCTATACCATTTATCCATGCCCAAAGAAATATACTTTCTTAGCCAGAATTCCACACTGAAAACTTAGCATACAGTTACCCTTCTTGAGCAGTTCAAGACTAACCTTAAGTGTTCTACATACTCCTCCGAGTCTTAGAGTAGATTAAGATATCATCTATAAACACTATCACAAACTTACCAAGATAAGGCCTACAAACTTTATCATCTAAATCCATGATCTATCTTTTGGGGCGTTAGTCAGACCAAAGGGGCATTACTGTGACCTGAAATATCTGTAACGAGTTTAAATGCCGTCTTTGGATTGTCATCCTCATGCACTCTCAGTGATTGGTATGCAGACTCTAGATCAATCTTTGAGGAAAAAACTGCAACCTTTTGCAGTGGTTCAAATAGATCATCAATCCTAGGAAGCGGATAACGATTCTTAACAGTCAACTTATTCAATTCTCTATAGTCAATACACATCCTAAAAGAACCATTTTTCTTCTTCACAAACAATACCGGTGCTCCCCAAGGCAATGAGATTGGTCGAATGAAACCTTTGTCATTGAGTTCCTTGAGTTGTCCCGACAACTCCTCCAATTCAGAAGGTGCCAAATGATAGGGAGACTTTGCAATCGGTACAGCTTCAGGGATTAACTCAATCCGGAACTCAATTTCTCAGAGAGGTGGCAATCCTGATAAATCATCTGGAAATACCTCAGGAAAATCTATAACCACAACAATCTCTTCTTGTTTCTTATCTCTAGTCTTAGCACTCACCAGGAGTCTCGCTTTCTCTTCAGGTCTTTCTCCTAATACTCTGAGCACCTTGCCATCTAGTAGTGGTATCCTCACTACTTTCTCATGACAAATTATTTTAGTCTTATGATTAGACAACTAATCCATACCTATAATCACATCAAAACTCCTATGCCCGAATGGTATCAAATTGATGTCAAAGACATGACCCTCAATTTCTAATTTGCAACCCTTAATAACCTTATCAATCTCTACTAGCTGCCCGCTAGCTATCTTAATCTCATATCTAAAACCTAATTCACTGGGCTCTTTGCCTAACAGAGGTATAAAAGTAGTGGAAACAAAGCTATAGTCGGCATTAGAGTCAAATAAGGTAGTGGCAAAATGATTGTTCAAAGTAAATGTACCCGTCACAATGTTCGAATCCTAGCGAGCTTCCTCTGCTCCCAACATGAATGCCCTACCCCTAGCTTGGTTCCCTTGGTTTCCAAGATCCTGACCCCCGTTATTAGCAACAACTTGGTTTGGACGGTTTCCTCTCGGTCCTTGTGCTCTATTCAATCTAGGACATGCTGGCTTGAGATGGTCGGTACTCCCACATTCGTGGCATGCTCCATGAGCAGGTGTTGGGTTACTTACATTTACTAGGTTCACATTTCTAGGCACAACTCTACAATTCCTTGCAAAATGACCTGGGCGGTTACAGTTGAAGCATGTGCGACAAGGCCCTCCGAGTGCATGGTAGGAGTTGCAGGTGGTACACTTGGGCCAAGCACCCGTATTCTCTCTTCATACAGGGTTTGCGGTTGTAGCAAAATCATTTCTAGTTCTAGACCTCTTATTATCATCCCTACCATTCTTATCCTTGCTAGGTTCCCCCACATTTCCTCTTTTCTCAACCTTCTTAATTGATCCATTCCTAACAGCCTCATCGGTCAGTGCACCAGAAATCTGCACAGCCTTCTGTATAGTCTTTGGCTCCGTTAGTGCCACCATCCTACGGATCTGTGGAGCAAGGCCATACACGTATCTCTTAATCTTCCTACTTTTTGGGGTCACTAAATGGGGAACTAATCTAGCCAACTCATAGAATCTATCAGTATAAGCCGCATGGCCAGCCCCGACCATAACATGATTCCACAGCTCAGTTTCCAACTTTTGCATCTCATGACTATGATAAAACTCTTCTATCATCATAAACTTAAAGTCATTCCATGACATACTAATAGCAACTTCTCGGCTTAGCGTGCGGATCTTAGAGTTCCACCACGTTAAAGCCTTACCCATAAATGAACCAGCAGTGTATTTCACTTTTTGGTCAATACTACAGCCACTCATATCCTGCACGAACTTCATTTTCTCAATCTATTGAGTAAGAACTACAGCACCTCCCTTACCATCATATTCCTTAGGGTTACAAGCTAAGAATTCCTTATATGAACAACCTACCTGATTGCCATTCACTAACACATTCCTAACGTTCTCCTAAACAATCTCATTAACCACATTACCATTTTGATTTTCAACATTTCCTTGGTTACCAACCTGAGCTAAAATAGCGGGTAAGAGGTTCTGCAATTGTTGGACAATGATCGTCAAGAAGTCGGGTGCTCCTCCCACACCGCCATTAACTTCCTCTACATTCCCATTAGCTCCCTCCCCTTAGTCATTCCATTGACCATTCAATTCATCAACACGCTCATCATTACCTCCCTAGGTCTCTCCCCTCCCATTTTAGCCATTTGGTATTAACTCTCTTTAAAATACTTAATTGTTTGTACAATTAATTCACCTACCTCGTTTAGCAATTCTGACACATTGTTTCTTTGAAATATGCCTCTTTCAATTATTAGAAATAATACCCTCGTTGCATCTATTAATTTCACAAATGACTCTCTATGGTCTTTTATAATTCTTTACGTTCATTTCTTTTTCACCGTTACCATAATTTGATATTCTTGACACCTACTTCTATCCTACCTTTATTATGGTCAATTGATTCTTTGTTTGCCTTATTATGCGTAAAAATGAATTTCTTACTTCCTTGATTCGTAATTTGTTTATATGGATCATTCCTGATATTTATTCTTTTGATTATTATTACATTTGTACAATGTTCTTTTTACATACTTACTTAAGTCGTTGAAACGTTCGTATTCTATATGCTCTCGATTATATCGTTTCTTCATATACTCTCATTCATTCCTCTAGCGATGTGTCACACCCCGACAATGGCAAAAACTCAGGAATGCAACATAATGATCCATCATAACACAAGATACAATATAGAGAAAACTACAATGCATAAATTTCAAGTGTTATAAAGACCATCAACCTCGAACAGACCTCGAGTGATGTCCCAAATCATAACCAAATCCATAATCTCTTACAATTCTAAATGTAACACAGGGGTTTAAATCTAAACTTAAACAAAAAACTTTTAAATACTAAGAACCAAACAAATAAACAAGCAAGGCTTCATATGAAAAATCCACATGGGATACTCCTAAGCCTGCTATCACATATCACCAACTATTCATCTTTCACTTCACCTGAAAATGATACTCAAAAACATCAACAATAATGTTGGTGAGCTCGTAGGTTTGACCTTAAACCAAAAAGCTATGCCAATATCTCAATACAGTGGACAATAGTGCGATATCTATGAATTTATGAAATCAACCCTTGACATTATCATTCCCGCTTAATGCAGTAAAACACAACCTAGCATATACCCCGAGTCGATCTCCATGCCCTAGCACATCCCCTCGCTATTAGATAACTCAATAGGTTCACTACGCTCCTAAAGTCCACCAGGTGGACACTATATTAGGCAGGACCACAATTATGATTACATCAAATTTTTTAATAACTTTTTGGGGTGCAAAATAGACCCTTATATTACCCCATAGGTTTCACTTACACGCAAAATCTCTAGTTTCGATCAATGGGTGTAGGTGTCTAGTTAATGCGAGGAATGTGAAAATAAACAAAGGATAAACTTCAAAGTGTTAATTTTTAAGATTGTATGGACCATCTCCAAATATGGTTACGTCGTTACATATGATTGAGCAAGTACGAAGAGCAAGACAACTTTTAAGGGCATAACACCATAACTGAGTTTACCCTAAACATTTAGTGTGGTAGGAATTCTTTAACCCAAATATTACGGCGTAACATCCCGTATGGTATCATAACCATGTGAGCTACAAAGAGAAGGGATATTCACGACTGTTACATTTATTTATAAGGTTAAGGCGTAACACCATGAGATGGTTACGCCGAACATCTCTTATTTATATGCCATGGTAAAGGTTTACGGCGTATCACACTTATTATTACGCTTACTGGTTCATAAATGAGCCTCACTCAAGCTAATTCTGACACTTCACTTCCTCCCCACTCAATTGGAGAGCGTCAATGCTTCCAACCTCAAAGAAGTCCACCTGGAGTCCCAAGGGAGATCACACTTTACTTTCTTTTTGATTTTAGCGTCAATAACGAATACTTAAGAATTATAAGGTTTTCAATCTATGATTTCTTCTATCTTGCTAGGTTCCGAACCATGAGCCTAGCAATTAAATGTGCTGGCCTATTATTAATTATCTGTGTGTATGATGTTTTTTTTCTTGTTAATTATAGGTTTCGTTTAGATATTTATTGTTACCTGGTTACCCCGTATGTGGTAGTAAGATGTTTGTAACCTGGCTTGACCCATTATTAATATCTAATCTTGATAAGCCATACGGGTACGAGTAGCACTAACTCCTTACCTAGTGTAGATCTAACCGTCACAGAACTTTATCACTCATATACTTAAAAAGAACAGGAACTCTTTCAGAGAGGGTTAATAATCTGCATAGGTTATTAATAGTTTAGGAATAGTTAGGATTAATAACTACAACCTGGATAACCTACCTCCCAAACGATTTGGGATTGATTCAATCCAAAGTATAGGAATAACTAAATATAGATCAATCTTTCGTCAATCGACCTAAAAACCAACAATAAACATTTGTACCATGCACAGATAACTTTTCATAACAATAGTAAGGAATAACTAGGTTAGCACATTTTCTCTGCCTGATATCTCCAAACTCTGTTATTTTTGTAACACCCCCATTCTTTCGGGACAACGCAACGGAACATATAGGGGTTTACCGTGCATAGTACCATCCATAGATTTCATAAAAAACCACCCAAAAAGACGTGATAATTTAACATTGGTCCCTAAATAACATGTATGAACATATCCCATATTTCGACATATGGTAAACCCATAGTACCGACTCAAGTCCACCCATCAATGAATAGCGGGTTTCACAAAAAACAACAAATTGTATCATAACATTTTAACAACGATTAGTTTAAATAAGGCAAACATAGACCAAGCAAGACCCGCCTCTGAACTTCCAAGTCCATCCATCATCCTTATGACCTGAAATAAAAACATGCTTAAAAAAACGTAAACTTATGAATTCATAGTGTTTTTCCATAAACTATAAACATAACACTAGTTTATTTTATACAAATCCGCTTATAATTTGTGGATCAAACTTGTTATAAATATTAGCACCGAGCTCATGCACCATCAGCGGTAACATCAACCACATATGTAATAAATTAATCCATAGAAAGAAACAATTTTTTCTTTGCCCCAACACTGGAATCATCGCTAATATACCACTTCTCAATCACAAATCTCTCCGTTCAATGTGTTCCCACAATGGATCCAAACCCTCACGGATGTCACCCCATAGATCGACAAAGGTTTTACGCTACGCTTAATCCAAGCAATTAAGCGTTTCTTGAAATTAGGACTATTTGCACAGGTACTCGTGCAAAAGATAATCACAAGCGGTCCAGCATTACCAAACAATCTTGGTTTTATGTTTTAAAAACACATGGTAACTCCCTCGCGGTAATCAATAAAACATAAAATAAAGGCGAGGCGTATGAACTCAACATTAAGAAATACAACATGCGAGAAAAGACACATAAACTCCAAGAAATGATTCTGACCTACAGAATAATCGCGACATAATGGTATAAAGTATTCCAATACTTACATAATATGATATAAAAACTATTTATAAAACGACAAGACATTTGCAACATGGAACCGAGACTATAACAAGTTGTTTTCTATCTCGAATTTAGAATGTAGGACTCTACTTGAACCCCAACTAAAAGTCCTTCTAAGTTATTGCGTATCCATTCTTAACTTTTACTAATAGTTCACTTTTTACTTTTCTAAAACTGAGGTAAAAGTTTCAGTGACATGCTGTTGGTCAGATCATTAAGCATTTCTCTCAAACCAATAAGGCCTAGAAGTGAGCGTTAATCTCCAGAAATCCCTTGGAGTCTACTTCCAAACATTAAGCCTATCATTCCAATTAAGTACCATTTGAACATAAAATTCATTTACCAACTAAACTCAAAACAGAAAACTTTTTTCCAGATTGTTAGTTAACTTCATTGCCATTGTATCGCTGAATCTAATAAAAAGTAACAACAATAGCTTTCCACCCCGGAAACCCCCTTAGTCTAGTTGTCAACAACTTTGCCAATCATTCACACCATTTCCACCAATCCTTGGAATGAATAGTTTCTAACCGAAGCCAACCAGAAAGTTGGCGTGAACTTCTATCCGACGGTGTTCCACAAATCCTAATCTAGAATACAATGGGTCAATGACAAGGGCTGGAGTCTTTTAGTTAAATTCTTATACTGATTCAAGCTTTCAAACCCCAAACTTTGTTCGAAACTATTGAGATGAACACTTTAGAGTCGAAAGGTCCAGATTTGACCCATATCGTAAATTGACCATACCCTTCATCCGTAGGAGTTGGTTCTCCTATTTAACCACATGATCCCTAATACTATTTTCCAAATATCAAATAATCTCATAGCCTCTACCAATATTTTAAGGAAATGGCGACTACCTGCTGTCCCCAAACACCCCAAAATCTCTTTGTGGTTCGCCAATACTAAGCTTCTTATCCGCAATTTCGCCATCCACATACTCAAGAACAATTTTCACATTCAAGCTTTATAGATTATTCCCTTCAACACCAATGATCAGAATCATGTCTAACTCTTCTAATGACATGCTTGACCATTGTTGTCATTCAAAAACCAATGCATGCGCAAATTAAACCCTTGATTAATCAAACACTAAAAATAAAAGGAACTTACAACTCCAAAATGATAGTAGAAGTCAACAAAGACAACCTTATGGTGGGTGTTTGGGCTGCCCAAACCAAGGGGTCAAAAACCCAAGTTTCTTGATTTTTATTTAGCCAATCCTTCACAATCAAACTCTAATTACCCCTTTATCATTCTTGTAGCCTCTAATCAAATCCAAACCTTAAAAATCTTCAAGTTCTTCAATTCAAGATTTTTCTAAATCAATGCATGGTTGATTTTATCATTGGGGAAGGATTAGGGTCTATAATGGTGTTGATTTAAGGTGAAAAAGAGAAGATTTAATGGGGTTTTGATGATCAATTAAGGGTTTTGGTGGTTTATGTGTCGAACCAAGAAGAAGGAGGAGAGAATAATTTCTTTGTCTGTGTTTTTGGTTTCACAGTTATGTGTATGTCGAGTGTTTATAAAAAAGGGTATTGGGCATGGGTCTTGGGCCCTAAATGAGCTAGTAGGTTAGTTAAATGGATTAAAAGTATAAGGGTGTATGGTTTTTGGGCCTATGGCCGGTTAGAGCAAAAAGGGAGGAGTGGGTTTCGGCCCGCTTCTTCCTAACTAATAATACTTATAAGTCTCGGGCCCTAAAACCTTTCCTAGTCCGACACTTTTTCCTAAAACGCAAAATTTAACTCGGTTGCACATGTAAATTTTTTTATAAAAAAAAATAAAATAATATTTTATATAAAATAAAATATAATTGGCGTTCGAGGCCAAAATACGAAGTCGTTGATTTCTCGTTGCTCAAAAACGGTTAAATTTTTAACGCATAGCTTATAATTTATAAGTTCCCGAACCAAAGATAAAAAATCTTACATTTTGTGTCACTTGCGAGTACGGGACTCACCTTTGAAGTTGAACAAACTATTAAGAGGGTATAAGGGAGGGTTGTTCGTGGAACTACGCCCTAAAGGAGAAGGTTTTAATAGCTTGCGCTTTCCTACTCACCGCTACCTTTGTGCGTTTTCTTTTATAGAGTTACCGTGAAGCTTATTGTTATTAGGTTTAAGCTGTCTTATCCTCATTGGGTCCGTTCTTAAAAATAAATCTTTGTCGAATCATTGTTGGAAAAACAAAAAAAAAATAAAAATAAAAATTAATTAGTATAAATTCTCTTTTTAGTGCATGCGCACTCGTTCTAAATCCCGTAATTTTAACCGTCCTCAACAAGTCCCACCGGATTTTGTTGAACCATTTGATCTTGAAGAACATATTGAAAATCAAGATCCTCTCGTACTTACGATGACCGATACACGTACTATGACACAATTGCTCCAAGCACCCACCGAGGGTTACGAGGATGCAATCATTGTTCCCGCGATCACCGCGGACAACTTTGAGCTTAAACATGGTTTGCTCACTCTTGTGCAAAATAAACAATTTTTCGGACTTGATAAAGAAGATCCTCATGCTCACATTCGATATTTCAACAAGATCACTTCTACTTTGAAGTTCCCAAACGTCCCGAGTACGTCGATTAAGCTTATGCTTTTTCCATTTTCCCTCGAGGGGGCCGCCCGGATTTGGCTTGAAAAAGAACCCCCTCGATCGATTCTTACTTGGGATGATCTTGTTTCGAAATTCATCAACCAATTTTTCCTCCCTCCAAGACAACAATAAGCTAATGAAACTCAACCCCCCACCTTTTTCAACAAAGATTTGATGAATCGTTTTATGAGGCATGGGACCGATTCAATGATCTTCTTCGGGCATGCCCACATCATGGGTTTTCGGAATTGCATCAACTCGATACATTCTACAATGCCTTGAACTCGAGTGATCAAGATTCGTTGAATTCCGCCGCGGGTGGTAATTTTTTGGATAAAATGCCTCGAGATTGCCTAAGAATCATCGAGAGCAAATCCAAAGTTCGTCATTCACGAAGCAAAGCAATTGTTGCCAAAGTGAGTACGAGCTCTTCTTCCCCCGATGTCTCACCCGATGTTGCCAAACTTAAAGATATGGTGAGAGCATTGCTTCTCGATAAGAAAACCAATCTCAAGCTCCCGCTATCGTAAAAGCGGTCGAGGAAAGTTGTGTAACTTGCGGTGGTGCTCATTCTTACGTAGTTGTCCGGCACGATGGCAAAATGATCGTAAACTATAATTTAAGAATACGCTTCACAAGCAGTCGTGGTTAACTACAACCAAGGAAATACCGGTTATCGTCCCCTGATGGTTGCGAATCAAATTCGACCTCCCGGATTTCCTCCCATTCAACAAAACCAAGGAAATAGTCAAAACCGTTACAACCAAAACCGGGGGAATAATTACAACCAAGGCCTAATTTATCGACCCCCGGTTAATCAACCCCCAGCTTACCAAGCTCCGGCTCCTCAAAAACAAGGTGTGTCAAATGATGACTTTCAAAACTACGTCAAAGCTAATGATGCGGTCATGAAAAATATGCAAAACCAAAACCAAAACTTACAAAACCAAATGACCAATTTGACCAACTTGTTGACCAATTTTGTAAATTCCAATACCGCTTCTCCTTCGGGCTCGGGTTCTCTTCCTAGCAACACCATTGCTAACCCAAAGGGTGATATAAAAGCAATCACTACCCAAAGTGGTGTTTCTTATAATGGATCCTAAGTTCCACCTCCGCCTTCTTCTCTTCCTAAGGTAGTGGAACACGAACCCGAGGTGACAAAGGATACGATGCAACCGATGCCCGAAGACATCCAACCTCCGGTGGGCCTAATTGATGAGCCCGTTACCTTATCCTTCAAGGGCTCACAAAGAGAAGCTCCGTGAAAAAGATGATCTTTTAGCCTCAAAATTTATGGAGATTTTTCGGAATCTCCATTTCGAGCTAAGTTTCGCGGATGCTCTCCTTCACATGCCTAAGTTTGCCCCAATGTTTAGAAAACTTCTTAATAACAAGGATAAGATAATTGAATTAACCAAGACTTCGGTAAATGAAAATTGCTCGGCGGTTATCCTCAAAAAGTTTCCCAAAAAACTTAGAGACCTTGGTAGATTTCTTATACCGTGTGATTTTCGCAGATGGATGATTTCTTAGCCTTGGCCGATTTCGGGCAAGCATCAACTAATGCCTCTCTCCAATGGAATGAAGCTAAATTCTCCCGGATTTAACCAAAAACCTGAATGATACTTGGAACTTGCGAGAATGTATTTACTACTCCTACCGCATTGCGATGGATGTTTCGTGAAAGTGGGAAAACATTTTTCTTTCGGACGACTTCTTAGTGTGATTATATTTCGATCCTCAGCGTCCTTGATTCTTGGGATACCTTCTTGAGGACAGGCATGAGCTTTTGATTGAGTTCCGAGTGAACAAATGACCTTCGACATGTGATCATTCCATAAACATTCATAGTTTGGTAATACTAAGACATTCTCCTACAATATCATTGAATCGGTTAAATGAGTCGATGTCATTGATGTAGCTTGTGAGGAGTATGCTCAAGAAGTACTTGGATTTTCGGATATTTCCAAGAGTGGCAATCCCACCCCAACTTCGGAACCAATCATTTCTACTTTTCCCCGTCCCTCACTCCCTTCGGAGATAGTGATTTTCTTCTTGAGGAAACTGATGATTTCCTAGCTGTTGAAGATGAGCCAGTTTCACCAGAAATTGATGACTCTTACTATGATTCGGAGGGAGACATTCTTCTACTTGAAGAATTTCTTAATGATGATCCATCATCACCAACCTCATACTCCACTAAGACTTAAAGTTGTTGAACCCTAAAAATGAAAATTTTCTATTGGATGAACCAACCGATGTTGCAACTTAAGATCCCGCCCCTCCCCCCCCACCCCCCTCCACCCCTCCCGACCTACGTCCACTTATGCCTTTTTGAAGGGTACCGACAAATTACCCGTCATAATTGCTAAAGACTTGAAAGATGAGGAGAAAACCGCTCTCATAAAGGTTTTGAAGTCACACAAGCGAGCTCTCGCTTGGCAACTTTCTGACATTAAGGGTATTAACCCGGAATTTTATACACACAAGATTCTGATGGAGGATGACTTCAAACCGGCGGTCTAACACCAAAGAAGGGTCAATCCTAAAATCCATGAGGTGATAAAAAAGGAGGTTCTTTACCCTATCTCGGACAGTCCTTGGATAAGCCCTGTGCATTGTGTACCGAAAAAGGGTGGCTTTACCGTTGTTGAAAATGATGAAAACGAGTTAATTCCTACTCGATTGGTTACGGGATGGCGTGTATGCATTGACTACCGAAAGTTAAATGACGCCACCCGTAAAGACCACTTTCCATTACCATTTATGGACCAAATGCTTGAGAGACTAGCGGGAAACGAATACTATTGTTTTCTCGACGGTTTCTCGGGTTACTTTCAAATTCCCATCGACCCTCAAGATCAAGAAAAGACCACATTCACGTGTCCTTATGGAACGTTTGCCTACCGTCGCATGCCTTTCGGCTTATGCAATGCACCGGGCACGTTCCAAAGGTGTATGATGGCTATCTTTCACGATATGATCGAAAAAACGATGGAAGTCTTTATGGACGACTTCTTAGTCTTTGGGAATTCATTCGAAACTTGCCTCTCCCATTTGGACAAGATGCTTAAACAATGTGAAGACACAAATCTTTGTCTAAATTGGGAGAAAAGTCATTTCATGGTCAAAGAAGAAATTGTCCTTGGCCATAAGATTTCCAAGAACGGGATTGAGGTTGATAAGGCTAAAGTTGATGTT
The DNA here is from genome assembly GCA_026074375.1 of Tanacetum coccineum. NCBI lineage: Eukaryota > Viridiplantae > Streptophyta > Magnoliopsida > Asterales > Asteraceae > Tanacetum > Tanacetum coccineum. The sequence goes on from BQNB010055020.1 coordinate 33,372, forward strand.
ATTGCTAAGCTACCTTATCCCACCACCGTCAAAGGAATTCGGAGTTTCCTTGGTTACGCCGGGTTTTATCGTAGATTTATTCAAGATTTCTCAAAAATAGCCCGGCCGATGACCCATCTTCTTGTAAAAGATACTTCATTCTTCTTCTCCAAAGAGTGTATTGAAGCTTTTCAAACACTTAAGAAAAAATTAACCGAAGCACCAATATTAGTTGCCCCCGATTGGGACCTACCTTTTGAGCTCATGTGTGACGCGAGTGATTTTGCAATAGGTGCAGTCTTGGGGCCACGAAAAACAAAACATTTTCAGCCTATACACTATGCAAGCAAAACTATGACCGATGCTCAACCACATTACACCACGACGGAAAAAGAATTATTAGCCGTGGTGTATGCTTTCGAGAAATTCCGGCCTTACTTAGTCTTGTCAAAAAGCATAGTGTATACGGATCATTCGGCTCTAAAATATCTTTTTGCAAAACAAGATGCTAAGTCGAGGTTGCTCCGGTTGGTTCTCCTCCTTCAAGAATTTGATATCATCATTCGTGATAAAAAAGAAGTCGAGAACCTCGCCGCCGACCATTTGTCCCGATTAGAGAATCCTCACCAAAGTGTGCTCGATAAAAAGGAAATAAATGAAACGTTTCCTCTCGAAACACTTGGTATGGTATCTTTTCGTGGTGATTCTAGTACCCTATGGTTTGCCGATTTTACAAATTACCATGCGGGGAACTTTGTTGTGAAAGGGATATTGTCCCAACAAAAGAACAAATTCTTCAAAGACGTGAAGCATTACTTTTGGGACGACCCCTTCTTGTTTAAAATCTGTGCGGATCAAGTCATCTGGCGGTATGTTCACGGCCAAGAAGCCATTGATATTCTTAAGGCTTGTCATAATGGACCCACCGGGGGACATCATGGCCCAAACTACACCGCCAAAAAGGTGTTTGACTCCGGTTTCTATTGGCCCACAATTTATCGTGATGCCCATGACTTAGTCAAATCATGTGACTCTTGTCAACGTCACGGGAAAAATCCCGCAAAAAGATGAAATGCCCCAAAATGCCATCCAAGTTTGCGAGATTTTCGACGTTTGGGGTATCGATTTTATAGGGTTGTTCCCGTCTTTACGAGGGAACAAGTATATACTCGTGGCAGTCGATTACTTATCGAAATGGGTTAAAGCAAAAGCGCTCCCCACCAACGACGCCCGAGTTGTTGTTAAAATTTTAAAATCTCTCTTTGTTCGGTTTGGAACTCCCCGCGCTATCATTAGTGATCGCGGTACGCACTTTTGCAATGACCAATTCGCAAAGGTCATGCTTAAGTACGGTGTCACTCACCGCTTTGCTACCGCGTATCACCCACAAACTAGTGGGCGAGTGGAAGTCTCCAACCGTGGTTTGAAAAGAATCTTAGAATGGACCGTAACCGTGCCTCTTGGTATGATAAATTAGATGACGCACTATGGGCCTTTCGTACCGCTTTCAAAACACCCATCGGGTGTACTCCTTACAAGCTCGTGTACGAAAAGGCCTGTCATCTTCCGATCGAACTAAAGCATTGCAATTATGACCTCATTGACCGCGGGCGATCACCGAAAAGTTCAATTGAATGAATTAAATGAACTTCGTGATCAGGCCTATGAGAACTATTTGATCTATAAATAGAAAACAAAGAGAATCCATGACTCCAAGATCAAAAACTGCGTTTTCAACGTTGGTGATCGAGTCCTCCTCTTTAATTCTAGATTGAAGATTTTCTCGGGCAAGCTAAAATCCCGCTGGACCGGACCGTTCACCATTTCCCATGTGTACCCTTATGGCACCGTCGAGTTATCTCAAACCGACGGGCCAAACTTCAAGGTGAACGCTCATAGAATTAAACATTACTTTGGAGGGGACAACTCATATAGGTTGTCCGGATTCCAAACCTTCCCCAAGGACCAATGAATTCGGGGACGGGTCAAGCTAAGTGACCTTAAATAAGCGCTTCGTGGGTGGCAACCCATGCTTATCCTAATATAATATTAGTAGTAGTAATGAATAAGTGTTTTGTGATGTGAGGAGGCTCGCCTCTTTCTTTCTCGTGTGCTTGTGTTTTTGATGATTGTCCAGGATTGCCCGGATTTTGAAGCCTCTCGTGCTCGCGGTTTTTGTCCTTCGATCACTCGAGCTTCACATCCTCAGCTTCATTTTGGGAATCCAATATCCAAATCTTATCGACTAACGTTTATCTTTAAGCATACTTAATAAACGGCTTAGGATTTACGTAGAGACCCTTCTTAAAACATTGAGGACAATGTTTAGTTCTAGTATGGGGGGATCTATCAATTTGATTGTGCCTGCAGTCGTTGTTTTCGCGTAATCCCGTTTTTACCACCAAAATACCAAAAAAATGAAAAAATTTAAAAATTTTCAAAAATAAAATAAGTGTTTTGTCACAATTTTGACTTTTCTGCTGGGTAGAATAAGAATAAATTTTGACTCGATCGAGCGTGTTGAGCTCTAGCTTGTTCCTTAACTTTTAGACTAAGCATTCGCGGATCTTTGTGAAAAATGAAAAATGATAAAGTTAAGTATGAGTTAGATGCTAAACAAGGATTATTTGGAAATCTTAAGATCTCATAAGTGTAGTTTGTGGCTTTTCTCTCCCATAAGCTTCTAACCGGACTAATAATACGTGCTCTCTTCGAAAATTAAACTTAAATAAAAAAAATTGAAGTATAGTCGATATCAATAATTTTAGTTCAAATTTATACTTAAATTTTCTAAAAAGAAATTTTCTCTATATCATGGTATTAAATGTTAAAAAAAATAAAAAAAAATGATGAAAAATGTGGTAATAATAATAAACTGTGGGCTGATAAAAGTTTACTGCATCTTGCCGGCTCACAACCGATGTTGCAGTCTTCAAAATAAGGCACATAGTAATTATCCGAGACTGATAAAAGTTTGTTGCATCTTGCCGGCTCACAACCGATGTTGCAGCCTTCTAAAAGGTCGAGAATTTTATTAGTTTAATGGATGTGTAATTATATTAAGTGTAGTAAACGTGAATTAATAAATATAGGGAAAATCTCTTTTTCTTAAATTTAAATATGCTTTTGAACTAAGACTATTCTGTTTTTAAGTTGTGATTTTATGTATACGGGAAACCTAAGAGTTTTTGAAACCGAACGTCCGCGAGTCCCGATACTAGTCTCTGTGGGGTGTCAAAAGCCTGGTCACTTAGCCGCGAGGTTAGGATGTGCCGAGACGAAAGTCGCTACATGGGATGATCTCGCCTTCAAACTCATTACTTTTTGGGTGGAACGTGACGCATAAAATTTTTGCAAAACGTTGATCTATGGTTGAAATTCGAAATAAGCACATCCACCTAAGATATAATAATTGTCGGGAGTGAAAAGTTCACAAGTTAAAAATATGAGTAGTGTTAGCATCTTAACTTATATTTAACGGTGATTTCGTTTTAAGCTTTGTTTGGGACAAGTGAAAAGTCGAGGACGATGAATTTATCCTTTTTGGGGCATTTTAGGATTGAAATGTTTCTTGTTCTATGATCCCTAAAAGTTATAAAATAACGAAAGTCAAACATGTTAGTTAGTTGCTTAAAAAGAAAGTACAAAAAAATATAAGAAAAAGGAAAAATACAAAAATATGTGTGTGAATAAGTGTAAATATTTAAAAATGGTCAAAACGTGGCTTTTCTAAACTATTGATTCTTTAATTCCCCTCGATGAACACTTAGCTACTTTTCGAGGTAATTAGTCGAGGGGGATTGAGATTCTTAGTTTTCTAAAGAGTTTACTTATTGCATTGCGTGAGGACACGACAATAATTTAGTATGGGGGATTTTGGTATGTGTTTAATTACACATACCATTTTCCATTAAAAACGTGCTTAAATGACCAAAAACGTACCAAAAATACATTGTATTTGTATGTTTTGCATTTGTATTGTGCAGGTAACGGATATCCAAGAAAAGGACAAAATCGAAGCCAAAACGACAAAACCGAGCACGAGAACGGAAAGACCGTGAGAAGTCAAAGTCAACAAAAAAGTCAAAGTCAAAGTCAACCCCGGGAAGTGGCATTGGAAAGAGCATCGAAAACCGAACCCGAAAACTTAAATTGTCAAAAGTGGGCCCACCCGTACCCACCTAGTGGGCCCGGGTCAGCCCACTTATACACTTATACTTTATAAACCTTAATCCTTATAAAAAGCCCAAAGTCTTTTTCATTTATAACCGGCCCAACAAACTAGCCCAATCCATACCCCTTTATAACACTCCCGTTACCCCTTAACCCTTACTCTGTTAGTCCTTTAAGGACTAACGGTGCAAACCGTTATAAAACTCCAAGGACCAAATTTGCAAAGAACAAGGACTATGAATGCAAAAGTTATACACATTTTCAGGGACCAAACTTGCCAAATCCACAAACTTTACCCTGCACCAAAACACTGTACATCTTCCTCCTTTCCCGCCACTTCCCTTTTGGCACTATTCACCCATCGTTTTCACTCCACTCCACTACAAAACTTCATTAAAACCCCTAACCCACCACACAAACAGCCAAAATCCAGGTTGGCAATCCCAATTCATCTAATTCGACAAAAGAAGAAAAAAATGGATGGACAAGATCATATGACTTGGGGACTACTCAAAATGGACAGCTATGATCAATTCAAGACTCACCTCACGCAACAAACACAGCTATGAACCCTCTCAGCAAAGAAACACAAGAATGAAGACAAGAGACTTAGACATTTTATATAAATAGGGTTGATTGTAAGCCCTGGAGGCACTTAGTCTTTTTTTTAGTTTTTAGTTTCAACTTATTTTACTTAATGTTTTAATTATTGTCTTTTTAATTCAAGTCTTGTAATCTTCTTTTTCAAGTTTAATGAAATTCAAAGTTTGGATCTAAAAATCTGTTTTAAGTTCATTTATGTTTTAAAACACTTCATAAGCTCTCATAAGCTCATACTAGTGCTTTACTCATAAAAGATTTTACAAAATATTTTTATAAGTTTACTGTTGATTAAGAAAGGAATGAGTATTCTGTTTGCAGCTTATTAGATGAATAAGCAATTTTGGATGGCTTATTGGGTTTAGAGCTTATTGGTAAGCATTAGGATAAGTATGAAAGTTGTTCTGGGGTACTAAGTCTGAACCAAAAGCCTAGGACCCTTGTAAGTTTCTTTTTCAGTTTTGCTTATTTTTAAGCACTTGCTTATTTTCTGCTTATTGCTGCTTACCTTATGCTTGTTTATGTTTGTTTTATACTTATTGTCTTTGTTTATTGCCTAAATGTCTTTTGTTTGAGTTTTGCTTAAAACTGTCTTTATTTGCTTATAACTTCTTAGTGCTCATTGGCTTATTTGAGTGCTTATCTTTGTTTTGAATTTGCTTAGTTACACTTAACATTGCATGTTTAATATTTGTCTTTACAAGTCTCTGCTTAAATCTTTGAAAAATAGTCTTAAAATAAAATTTTGATTCTTAAAGGGGTGTTTGGCATTAGATTAAAACAGGTCAAAATGGTAGTTTTAATTGGGTTGGGTCACTAAGGCAAGATTAATAAGCTTTATTAAGTAAATCTAATCTGTTTTGAAAGGTTGTTAAACTTAGAATTCTCTTTTTAAAGTCCTTAGTAACCATTGTTTTAATTTGTGGTTGAATTAGTTTAGTGATTTAGCTTATCTGTTTAGTTTTGATTAAGTGCTTTGTGTTTACATTTCCTTGCTTGTTTTTGATCTAAAATGTAGTAGAGCAAAGATAGTTTAAGTGTGCATTGTCCCTTTTGTTTTAAGTCATATCTGTCAAAGTCTATTTTAAGTCATATCTGTCAAAGTCTATTTTAAGTCATGAAAAGTTCATTTTTCAATCTGAAAATTAGTCAAGTTAAAATCTGTTTT
>BQNB010055021.1:0-39291 GCA_026074375.1 Tanacetum coccineum
TAACAACATTTTCTAGGTGTTTGGAATTGACTGATAAGAGCATCCACAACGGTGAAGCTTTTCAATAGGTTTATAAAATAACAAGTCATAAACTTATAAAGCTTTTGATAGTATAACCTCATACCACTATGTATAAACCGTTTACAACAATATCAAATGTTCAACCATAACACATGCATTAAATTATGAATAGGTCTAGGATCTTGGACCTCTTCATGACACATAGATATAAACTTTAAGCTCACTATGGTTGAAACAAAAGATAAACCTTTTCATGAGTTTTAAACTTTTCATAAACCTCTCATTGTGGATGCCCTAAGGTTTGTACATTTGCTTACAAAGAAAGATGTCCAGTTTTGACCAAAATATTACGTACTGTAATTAGTTTATGTTTATTTTGATAGATGAATAAGCTTAAAGTTAATTTTTTTTAACTTTAATTATACAACTTTCTTTCAATGTTCAATTTTGACAAAAGTTCTTTCAATGTTCAATTTCTTATACTCGTAAATTGAAACTATAATACATTTTGATGAAATGTAACAAGTGAATACACGATACTTATGTGGTAATCTAAGGAGTAATTATTTATTATTCACAAAGAAATATACTCCCTATTTTAAATAAACAATTTGAAACTGCTTATTCCAGAAATGAGCTTGAAATTATGGTTAGATTTACTGAAAATATTTACAAATGTTGTAGGAATTGTTTGAGGAACTTAAGATATGCATGGTGACATTCGACAGACCAGGTTATGGAGAGAGTGATCCGGATCCAAAACGTACTATCAAGAGTTTAGCATTGGATATAGAAGATCTAGCTGATAAACTGGAACTTGGTTCTAAATTTTATGTCATTGGATACTCCATGGGTCAACAAGGAGCCTGGGGCAGCCTTAAGTACATCCCACATAGGTATGTTCACTACTGACCACCCATTAGTTTAAAGTTACAACTATTTCCTACGAAATTTAGCAACTGTTGCTAAAACATTACAATGCGATAGATGTTCATTTTCTAGTGATTAGTAGTTTAGAATTTTTTTTCGTCTAATAGGTTAGCAGGAGTGGCATTGGTAGCACCAGTTGTGAACTACTGGTGGTCTAGTTTTCCAGCTAACTTATCGATTGCGGCTTACAAGTTACAGCCCCTTCAAGATCAATGGGCAGTCGGGGTGTCACATTACGTGCCGTGGTTGGTCTATTGGTGGAACACTCAAAATTGGTTTCCTGGCTCTAGTGTTATAAGCGGAAAGCCTAATTTTTCACCTTCTGACTGGGAGCTCTTGGCAAAAAGTCGTGGTGAAGGGTCACCAACATCATTGCAAAAGGTGAAACTCAATCCATTTTTAAACTCTACAGTAACGATTAAGGGTACCAATTTCATCTTAGTTACCTAGAAATGGGCTTATTCAGGTTATATTTGATCTCTAATGGGTCAAAACTTGGTAGGAGTGGAACGGGTCAAATGGGTCGGAAGTGACTCAAAACGTTCATTAAATGCTTACAAGCTTTTGAATCGCGTTAGTTAATTATGAAAAGATAGTTTGCTAATCATAGTTAATACAAAAAATGTTTTTTAAGTTTGAACAAAAAGAGAAACAATGGGTGTGGGTCAGCTTTATCCGACTAATTCGTCCATTATCTTTTGACCCGTTTCTTAACCCGCCACAGCTGCCCATTTTGGGCTATTAGCATAAAATTCAAGGTACCCATATTTCATTTGTTATGTTTTAGTCTTTACTTTTCGTGTACAAATGCTAAGTACAAAAAAAGTACGTCTGTATTTTATACAAATCACTGTTGTTTTTATGCATGGGAGTTAAATTGAGATGATTACCGTGAACAGGCTTACGTAACACAACAAGGACTAGCAGAGTCAATTCTCAGGGACATGAAAGTCGGGTTTGGGAAATGGGAATTTGATCCAATGGAAATAAAGAACCCTTTCCCGAACAATGAGGGTAGTGTTCATTTATGGCACGGGGATGATGATGGGCTTGTACCCGTGAGTTTACAAAGATATATAGCTAAACGACTACCATATATTCACTACCATGAGCTACCCAGTGTTGGTCATTTGCTACCAAATTATGATGGTATGAAAGAAGCCATTCTAAAGTCACTTCTGCTTGGGGAATATTGATACTGTCAGTGTTTTAGACATAACTTCCTATGCTTTTATATCCTGCAATCTGTCGAAGTATTGTTTTGTTGTTCCTTTTAGAGTGATTGTAACTTAAGATAGCTAAGTTAAATCACTCTTCATGTAATATGATGTATGTTTAAAGAGTTTATAGCAAGATTACTTAAAATAGTTTAAACAAAATAACACAACAAAGGTTTTAACGCTTAGATTCTTATTATAAATGATGTTCAAAAAAAAAGATTCTTATTATAAATGAATAAAAGATTTTATTATGATTGTTTGCGGAATAATAATTAAAGTTGAATGACAAAGTATAGTAATCTCCTCACTATCTTAAACATTGATCATAGTATGTGTCTAATTAAGAATTATGCTAACACACTGAATGAGTTCAGTGACATAGTTCTTGAAGGAGTAAATGCTCTCGTAAATACGTATCAAATTAATTGTACGAGGTGAGCATTTACTCTTTTACTGTTAGAATATGGTAGTTGGATTGGCATGTTATGCAACTAAGAAGTACGTGAGCCTATTGGGGACACACACGTTAAGACACGAAGAGTACGTTTATTGTATAATATACTTCACGAATGTTTTAAATAACCGTTAGTTACCGTTATTGGTTTATAACTAACTTAACGGGTATTTAAATATATAAACCAAAGGGACTAAAATTGACAAAACCCAAACCATATGGGAGTCCTATGTAGGCCGGCCATATTAGGGTTCTAGTAGGTTTTGGAATCAATTATTAGTAGATAAGGAAGATGTGTTGTGATAAGGAAAGAATTAGAGGTTTTCTAGTTTATCTAGATCTAGGGTTTGGTGCCTATATAAACACCTACCCCTGGCCTCATTATTCATTGATTCACAACACATAGAAAAAATCAATTGGTGCTTTTTGCCTCTCCTTCATTCTCAACCGAATATCCCTTTATAGGGTATTCGGTTATTGTTCTTCTCCCTTACTCGATTTCGATTAAAACCCTAAAGGGTTTTTGGTGCAGTTGGATCTCCACAAATTCGACGAGTTAAACCTACTTTTAGGTTTCGGTTTATGGTTCTCCTAGCTTGACAACGACTACAACCCTAATTAGGGTTTCGGTTTCTTGGTTATTTTCTTTACCAATTTCGGTAAAACCCTAACTAAGGTTTTATAATTTTTGGTACTACCTAAAACTAGTGTTGTGGTTTTCGGTTCAAGAAACTAATGGTTTACACTTGATGTTTGAAAGACGTTGACACTTGGTGTTTGAGATACGTGAAGTAAAGACTAGCATTGTTGCGTACTTGTTCGACGTGTCGTGTATGCAACCATAGAGGTGATAATTTAATCATTCAAGTTTTCAAGATCAAGATTCTCGTTTATTGACTTTTGTTATTAAACATAAATGTTAGTGTTTCTTACTTTATTTGTGTGTTAATCCTTAATATCAAACTAGATCCATCCGATGCGTACTCGTAGTAAATGGTTTACCTAGTTGTTAAATTCCAACAGTGGCATCACGAGTCAACCTCGTTTGGTGTTATGGGTTACACACTTAATAAAAAATGTTAGATCCGCTTAGGAAAATCTTTTATTTATTGTTTTGACTGAAAATTATGGCAATAATATGCAATTCTTGCCATAAAGAATAATTAAAACCTAGAATCTTGATATTATTACTAGTTAATATAGATTAAAAGGAATAGATCTAAAATTAAAAGTTAATTAAGTTTTCTCTTTTTCTATTCTTTTTCCGGCCTTAAGACTCACGCAATCATACTATATGATGCATGTGGCGATCTAGGTACTAAGCTGAAAACCTAGTGAGAGTCTTTTGGTTCTCCGGTTGAGGAAGACTTGTTATGAGGACTTAGGGTATTATTTGATTTACTACTTTCGATATAGAGCTTGTCTTCACCTCATCCCCTCTTTCTATCTATTTATGTGCTTATATGTTAATATTCCATGTGACTTGATACTATATGCAAAGATTTTTGAAATTACAAACAGACTAATACTTAAAGAGAAACTTGTTTTATTTAAACTAAAGATTCTTGCGAGTTTATGTGTCATTCGGGTGTGGTTATCTATAATGTTGCGCTTATAAACGTAACTTCCCACGACGAACGTACTCGAATCTTGGTTTAATTTTTCTGTTAAATTACACACATAATTATAAACTCCTATTGACCTGCTATGCGTTATTTGTAAAACTTGTTTTTGGATAAATAAAACGGACGTTAAATCTATGAAACTTGTTTTGTTATAACTTGATTTGATTTTTGAAGTCTTATGTGTCAACCTGGGTTTGGTTTACATCCGATAATCATGGCTTATAAGGTTTTCCACGAAGAGACTTAAAAATATAAATCAACTTATAATCCGATTAAAATATTAAAGTTTTTATGCTTTTATGATATGATGAATCGCTCCTGTATCATGGCTTTATTGACCATGGCTTTAGTGGACTTCTAGGGTTAAATTGATCTTTAATCTTTTCCCGTGCCACTACATGCTTTGGTGTATGAGGCAATTATTGGAAGAACTTGTGTTTTCGGACACATGCGGGAGTACAATATAGGGTTTGATCAATTTGTAATGTTTCCCGCGATATTAGAACACCTAAAAACCTAAAAAGTTAACAAATAGTTTTTCTTAACTAAGTGTTACAAAGATGTTTTGCATGCTTCTTTGTACACCATTTTGACACATGTTTTCATAAACTTATGTGTAATACCCCTATGTGAAATTTTAAGTCTATGCCAACCAAACTAAGAACACGTGCATTTGGTTTGACTTCTCTGGTCAGACCTCAAGGCTTTCCAACCCATGGTAAATTTTTTCTATTTATTAGATCTATGTCAATTTTTGCAAGTTTTTTTAGTGGACTTAAATCAAGTTACCTGGTCAGACCTCGGACCCGAGGCATAAGATGAGACAAAATATATACATGACATTACTGTATGATTTACTAAAGTTATGTGTCTCATAAATCTAAGAGTTGCATTTCAATACAATTAACGCACGCCGCTTACCTCTTGCCCTACTTGTTTACACGCTAGTCAGACCTCCGGTAATAAGTGGGAGGTCAAGTTAGATCTTAGTCTTATTAGTAATTAATTGAGTAGTTAATTCTTTTAAGAATTTAATTATCGAAAATACTAAAATTAAACTTTCTATATTCTGATTAATTGTGTTATTGCAACATAATTCGTAAACAAAAGTTTGTTTTCTTAAAAAGACAAACATAGTCTCTTTTCCTTGTAAGAAGAGTGAGACAAACTAAGATAAGATTACAATTGATATTTTCTCATTATATTTAATGTCACTTAAAATCTTTCGTTACCCTTTTTTGGTTATGAAATAATTGAAAGATAAAATATTTTGTGTAACTAGAGAACATTTTGTCTATAGCTACTAAAATAATTGACATCATGCACCTTGTCATGATGTAATGAGTTTAACCGCAACGAAAAAAGAAAATTACTAGGCAGGTCTTCTAGGTAATTTTCTTGGACCAACGATCATTCATTATCGAGCTAAACACAAACACCCATTAGTGGCTAGACAGACAATTAAGAAGAAATGCATGGTCAAAAAATTTAAGTTAATGAATACATGAGTCTCATCCCTCATCTACAATAAGTAGAACTTCATATACTTTGTACAATACCTAAGTACATTGCTACTTGTAGGCATTCTAAGAGAGTAGGAAATAAAATAAAATCGATATTAGCTTTCTAAGGTGATGTAACACTTACAATGTTGACAAATCCAGTTGGAGCTTTATGTTTTACTACTGAAAAGGCATTCATGTGAGGTTGTCAAATTCAGTGGGACCTACAAGATTCATTTCTTTGTAAGTTGCCTATATTATTTCTAGCTTACTTTAAAATAATATATTACTTTCCGGATATGAACAACCATTGTCTAAAGGAAGATTGTATTTTATTTTATAGGATAACTACTTGTTGCTTTCCTGAAACGAAAACTATCTGAATAAATAATCCACACTTCCTAATTCAATATTATGTGTTTAAAATCAACTTTAATATCTATGACACTATCATATTGTTTAAAACAACGAACGCTTGTCCGTATGTTATGTATACTTTAGGAAAATGTTGTCCCTATACAAGTAGGGAGAAATCCAACGTGTTATTGCAAGAACAACATATAACAATATGATTCACTGGTTTCTCTTGACCGCAAGGTAAGAGAACTAATAAATCTACAAGACTAAAACACACGAAAAGTTATGTGCCCTATACATTTAAAAGTCAGGATATAATATAAAAGATACTTCAACATAATTGACTATATAGATTTATTACACTAATTATGGTTAATTAGACAATCAAGATTATTAAGAGATGAAATTACTTGAAAATTACAACTGAACTCAAAGTTTGCGTTCAGTAAAAAGTTATTTACTTTTAGTTAGGAATAATTTATGTTCTTGTAAGGACATAATTATAAATTCTTGAATTTATCATGACTGAAAACAAAGAAGTAAGTAGTAAATTGTTTGTGTCCTTCTGTTAACACATTAACATGATGTCCTATTTGAATTAATGGAGACTTGTAACGTAATAACTTGACGTGTTCTATTTTCCTCCTGGAACATAAGGAAACATAAGTTTACCAAGCCTTGAATATTCAAAAGACATAAAATGTATTTGACATGTTTTGTTTTCTTGTAAACACATGATCAAAGAATTCTTGAACTCTTCTGTCTTCTAGTAAAACACAGAACATGAGTTAATGACTTATTTAAGAATATACATTAAATGCATTCACTTGGTTTAAAATACTTTGTATTCAATTTGGCTCGACCCAATTGGTGAGTATTTGATCCAAAGAGAATTAAGTTATCTAGGGAATTCTGATGGATTCTCACAATTCCAATACTCATAGAATACCACACTATTATGGTATGTCTAATGTGTTGAAACAAACTATATTCGTATTATTTGATTCTTGATAATTATAATCCTCTACCCTACCCAAATCATTCAAGGTAAGAAATTTTGCGTGGTCATATATACACTCAATATAGTTCCAACCTAGAAGGTATTCAAGACAACGACAAATCTATTTATGGATAGGGATGAATCCCATTATGTCTTGATTAAAGTTCTGAAATTTGTTAATACCTTATGAAGCATATTATTAACAAACTAGAGATGAGAATTGTAAAATATATTTGTTGTCCCAATTAAGAACAATTTATTGTTGCTTAAATACTTAGTATTTAGAGAAGTATCTCTTCTTACAAAAGTAAGTGGGAAAAAAGAAAAACAAAAATTTTTTCGCCTTAATTAAAGGAAATCTTGAACGATAATTCCAAGAACCAAAAACATAACCATCTGATTCATTGTTGCTTTTGTCATACTAAGGTTTAGCATGAAAATGTCGAACCAAAGTATAATGTAACTCTCATTCATAAATCCGTAAGGATGCCTCATCAATGGAGTGATATCTTTATATCAATGCTGAGGAATATAAGTTAGTGGGTCATAATAAACCTGTTAACTAATAAGATGAATTATCACATCTTGGATCTGATAAATATCTTAGAAATATGAATGACAAGATGCAGTCCTTAAAGACAATCAATGTTTTGAGATTGATTGATCTTTCACCAAACAGTAAAATGTGAGGTGAGAATGAGTTTCTTTTGAAGAAAGACTCATAAGGACAAGATTGTATACAAGTTAATGCCTGATTGATGATAAGAGTTTTAATCTTACTCAAGCAATTGACTATGATTACATCTTTCTTTTCTACACGCATTAATTATATAAAGATAACTAATTGTCATACATGTTTTCTTGAATCTGAAACATGGAAAATTAAGGTTCATAACTCTTTCCTTAATGATTACCTTTGCGAGGACGGTGCGTAATCAAAAGGGTTATGAGTCTATATTTGTAATATGACAATTAAGTTTTTATAACTCTTTTCTTTATGATTATCTTTGCGAGGACGGTGTGTAATCAAAAGGGGCTATGAGTTTAAAATAATCTTTATAAAGTATACAAGATAAAAGAATCCAAGTGTGGATTGGATCATGCATCTAGGAGCTGAGATCTTAAGTTTAATTACAATATGATTTCTGATTAAATTAAGATAACTCCTGAGTACATCCGACATCAAGTGGGAGCACTATGTTTTTTCCTTAAAATTCATATGTTGTGTAAACAGATTGAAGGTATCATTCAATCTAAGACATATGTTAATCCTTGAGGTTGGAATGAAACTTCACTTGCGAATTTTTAGGAAATAAAATAAACGACCAAGGAATGAATGCTTTATTAAAATGATCATATGTGGAAATTAAGTCCAACACAATGCAATACATCATTGAAGCAAGTCTTAAATGATATATTTCACTTTAGATAATTTAATACATAGATGAGAACCTTGTGTTTTTAACTAAGGATTCATCATGTATATATTATATTGTGTGTGAGACTGGTTGTTACTTTTACACTAGAGCAAGATGAGCTAACAACAACAGTATCTAACTGAGAGTGTTTAGATAACTGATAACAACTGTATCTAATTGAGAGTGATTTAGATAACTGTTAAAACAAACATTTACGAATTGTATAAGGCATAGTGTTGTTTGTGTACACACGACCTAGATAGAATACAATCCTATTACAGTAAGGATTTCATCATTTATGATAAATATGCTAACTAGATATGCTTAACTAAGAGCATTGTTACAATACACATTAAAAAATAAGAATACTTTATATTTTAAGAAACTGAAAAGATGACTGTCTGAGATAGGTAAGTTGTTGACTTCAAATACCTCATAAAAGGTATTGTCACGTTTCCATACTATGATTCTTGCAATAGTATGCAAATATACATACGACACTCATCATATGATTCTAATCCTTCACAATTGTGAATTTGAAACAAGTATTCAAAAAGTTTACTCAGATAACTATTTAGCTGTCTTGTAAAGGAAAAGTTGAGAATGTTGGATACATTGGACTTCAACTTGCTAATTAGTTTCATGCATATCTGTTTTAGTATTTTGATAATTGGGATGTAAGACAATTTTTACTTTCTGATGAATAAAGATACGTGGTATTTGTTATTCATACATATAATAATTGTTATCCTATATTTGCATGTTTAATCCTTGAGTGATTATATCATTCTAAATATGTCCATTGTCGGTTAACAAATACGGGAGTAATTGTTACAAAAAGCAAATGTATGGTTGGTAATATTCTTTGAATAATGAAGGATCCCGCCAAACTCATATGTTATCACAAGGATGCATGTTCGACACCACCAACCTTCGAGAATCATTACTTCAGGATCCTTAGTCCCGTGAATAAAAATATCGAAAAATGGTAAGTTAAGTCCTCCTTAGACAAGAGAATACCAACAAGTTCAGTATGTATGTATATCACATTTTGATTCTTAAGTCAATACGCAAACCAGAAAATGTAGATATAAAAGCTATTATTAGAAGAGATGACGCAGCATTCACAACACACTGTATTACAACAAAGAATTGTTTCCTCCACTTGATTGCAGAATGATACAATTGGCGCCGTCTCTATAATTATCCGATAATTATGATGGCGCACCCAAAGGGTAAATGCAAGATGATTCTTGATTACATGTGGTATATATGGTAGTAAAGTTCTATAACGAGAATCTAAATTGTTAAACTATATTGGAATTAGTTAGGGATCATATCCATGGGTTTAAGTGGATTCACATTTGGTTTTTATAAAAGGTTTTTGAGTTTAATAGAAAAAGATGTGTTGACGGCGGTGAAATATTTCTTTCACTACAGTCGCATTCCAAAAGGGTGTAATTCGTCTTTCATAGCGTTGATTCCGAAGACTCTCGAAGCAAAAATGGTGAAGGATTTCAGACCGATTAGTCTTATTGGGAGCCTTTATAAAATAATTTCCAAAATTTTGGCTAATCGTCTTGTGGTGGTGCTTGGAGATATTGTTAATGAGGTGCAATCGGCTTTTGTTGCGGATAGGCAAATTCTTGACGGACTATTTATACTTAATGAGGTTTTGCAGTAGTGTAAGTTGATGAAAAAACATTCATTTATTCTAAAACATAACTTTGAAAAGGCTTATGATTCTGTTCGGTGGGATTACCTTGATGATGTCTTAAGAAAATTTGGTTTTGGTGAAAAATGGTGTGGTTGGATTCAAGAATGTCTTCGATCTTCTTGGGGATCGGTTTTAGTGAATGGAAGCCCTACGGAGGAATTTTAGTTTTTTAAGGGCCTTAAACAAGGTGATCCTCTTTCTCCGTTTATTTTTATTTTGGTTATGGAGAGTCTTCACATTTCTTTTAAAAGAGTTGTAAATGCGAGCATGTTTAATGGCATTGTGCTTAATTCGGTTACACATCTTTCTCATATGTTCTATGCGGATGATGCGGTGTTTATGGGGCAATAGAGTACTAAGAATATTGATACGATTATATATGTGTTGAAATGTTTTCATCGTGCTTCAGGTCTTAGTATTAATTTAAGCAAGAGTAAGTTATTGGGTGTTGTGGTGAGTGAAGATAGGGTGGTGCAAGCTGCAAATAGAATTGGTTGTGGTGTCCTTAAGGCTCCTTTTGCTTATTTAGGTTCGAAAGTTGGGGGAAATATGTCTCGGATTAAATCTTGGGATGAGATTGTGGATAAAATGGTAGATCGTCTTTCAAAATGGAAGATGAAAACATTATCGATAGGTGGTCGTTTAACCCTTCTCAAGGCGGTTCTAGGATCCATGCCTATTTATCATATGTCTATATTCAAGGTGCCAATGAAAGTCCTTCAACGCATGGAATCAATTCGAAGTCGGTTTTTTAGTGGTGTCGATTTAAATAGTAAAAAATCGATATGGGTGAAATGGAGTAAGGTTTTGTGTTCTAAAGAGAAAGGTGGCCTTGGTGTTTCTAGTTTATATGCGCTTAATAGAGCTCTTATGTGTAAATGGGTTTGGCGGTTTACAACTCAAAAGAACTTGTTATGGACTAGGGTTATTAAAGCTATTCATGGCGAAGATGGGAAAAATGGTAGCGGATTCAAGGTTGGTTACAAGTCCATTTGGCGAAGCATTCTCCAGGAGGTGGAAACATTGAAGATAAAAGGTATACACTTAAATAATTTTATGCAGAAAAAGCTTGGCAATGGTGCGGATACTTATTTTTGGGAGGATTTGTGGCATGGAGACATGGTTTTGAAACAAAGATATCCTAGGCTTTATGCGCTGGAAGTGAAGAAGACTGTCGATGTGGCTTCTAAACTGTCACAGGAGAACTTGACCTGGTCTTTTCGTCGTGCTCCTAGAAGCGGAGTGGAACAAGATCAGTTGACGGATTTGACGACTTACGTGGAAGGTGTTGTTCTTGGTGTCACGCCTGATAGGTGGTATTGGACGCTTGATGGTTCGGGTGAGTTCTCGGTAGCTTCGGCTAGAAAGGTTATTGATGATAACAGGTTTCCGGAAGTGTCTACTCAAACTCGATGGATAAAAGCGGTGCCAATCAAGGTTAACATTCATGCGTGGAAGGTGAGAATGGATTGTTTGCCTACCCGTCTTAATATATCCCGGAGAGGTATAGATATTCCGTCTATTCTTTGTCCCGTTTGTGGTAGCGTCACGGAATCGTCAAGTCATTTATTTTTTGATTGCCTTGTTGCGAAAGATAATTTTCGCAAGATTTGCCGTTGGTGGGAGGTGGATTTCATGGAAGTGCATACGTTCGATGAATGGGTTTCTTGGATCGTAAATCTTCGGATTCCTATCAAGCATAAAAGGTTGTTAGAAGGGGTGTGTTTTGGGTTGTGGTGGCTAATTTGGGCTTATCGTAATAAGTGTGTCTTTGGTGTGGTTTCTCCTTCTAAGGCGGATATTTTTGATGATGTTGTGTCGTATTCTTTTTATTGGAGTCGGTTTAGATGTAATGTGTCGTTTAGTTGGGTTGATTGGCTAAAAAATCCTCATCTTGTAACTTTGTAATTTTTCTAGCTTCTTGCTAGTTTTTTAATAAAGTGTTGTTAATAAAAAAAACATTGTTTAAAATTATTATTACAAACTTTAAAGAAGACAATAATTAACTAGTTAAGAGTAAAAATGTTATTCTGTCAAAAAGTAAGAAAGAGAAAACAACAATAAATTTATTTTTTTAAACTGTGTGTTTTTTGTCGGAGGACAATAATTTTAAGACAGAGAGCGTAGTCTTTAGTGAGTTTGAAATTTAGAAATGTTTTTTCATAAAATAATGTTTCAAATTTTCACCTCTACGTGTCCAACTTTTCTTGTTTGTTCTTTTATTACTTGATATCTTTAGCATGAAAAGATTTTGGTGTTATTTGAAATTAATTCTATATAAAAAATCCTATTACCATTCATAGATTGTCCAATTTTTTAACAAACAGTTAATCAACAAAAGATTTATTAATGGAGAAAATAAAAACGGTAACCTGAAATGCGAAGTACTAATAAGCAGAGACCCGTTCGTACTTGTACTTGTAGTTTAATCTCAATTATTTTTTAGTCTTACCTTCATTACTAATATACTCATTTGAGATCTCAAATGAATAGTGCCACATAAGAGTGAAACGCCACTATTGTAGCTACAGTTGTAGCTACAGTGCTTGGTCTTTTGGGCTCCAATTTTGGCTCAGTTTTTTGGGCCGCAACTTTGAACCGCTCCCCCCCCCCCCATCAATGTTAGCAGTTACAAGTTGACCGTATTAAAAAACGTATATGGGCCTTTACAACTTTACCATTTAATTGGTTGTTATATGTTTTGGGTTGTTACAAGTTTTGGCTATTAAAGGATTTTAAAGGCTTTTAAATGTGTATGGTGAATATTTTCTAATGGTTTTACATCTTTCCCAATAAAGTAATCTTTTTTACTTAATGTTGTAAGACTTCTAAAAATAGATGGGTTAAATGCTTTATAAAGTAATATAGATAAATATATAAAATAGGGCTAATGACTTAAAAATGTATTCAACTTGTCATTTTTTGTAATTGTATGTAGCCATATTTTTTTTGTTATTGTATGTATTCCAACTTGAAAATATGACCTTTATATGTAGTCTGTTACTTAACTTCATTTGCAACGTTAGTTCCATTTAAACTAACGAAACAGTTGCAAAGATAGTTCCATTTATGCTAACGACTGTTTGCAATTAACTCAAATTCTGTTATGTTACAAAAATATATTTTCAGTTATTTTAAAATTTTAACGGTTTTTACACACATTTTATACATGGTTTATACAATGTGAAAAGGCTCTATTCGTTGGGCGAGCATAGCCAATGTTGTTGTAATTGTTGTAACGTGTTACCGTTCTGTGAGACGGATTCAAATAGGTGAAGGTTTATGTTTTAGCTTGCCAAACATAGTGTTCCTATGCCATGGGTCAAATGGTCAGGTATGTGATCATGTGTCCATAGGCATACAAAAGGCATACGTGTTGCGATGGATGAAACTATAACGAGGGCCGGTTGATCTCATTACGTACTTTATGCGCATTGCAACCAAATTTGTTAAAATGTAAATCTAGTGATTTAACATGAAGATACTACTAAACAACTTACACGATTTAAAAGAAAAAAAATTATTATTTTTTTATTATTGCTCGTAAACTGACACTGAAATTAAAAAAAAATTAAAATTTTTTAAATTTTTATTTATTTATTATTGCTCATAAACTGAAACCGAAATAAGAAAAAAAATTTAATTTTTTTTTATTTTCCTTTTAAAATTGCTTTGTATAAAAAAAAATTTAAATTTTTAAATATTTTTTTTATTATTGCTCGTAAACTGAAACCGAAATAAAAAAAATAAAAATTTTTAAATTAATTTATTATTATTGCGCGTAAACTGAAACCGAAATAAAAAAATTTGAAAAAAATTAAAAAAAATATTTTAAAAGTTACAAAATTTTTTTTTAAAAATAAATAAATAAATAATAATAATATAATATAATAATAATAATAATAATAGAAAAGAGAGAATTGCAAAAATGGTCCTTGTGGTTTGGCCATATTGCAGAGGGTATTTTAGTCATTTCAATAGGCCAAAATTCGACCAAAGACCAAAAGTGGAATCAAACCTTCAAAATAAGGACGTTTTTTGCAATTTCGTAATTCGACGGACCAAATCTGCAATTTGGCCAAACTAAAAGGACCATTTTTGCAAATTACTCTATTTCATATATGCTGTTTTGAAAAATACATAACTGAGACTTAAATTAATCAAAGTTTCTAACAATTAACATAGGTGCCAAGTCGGTTTTTTATAGACTTGCCCGAGCTCGGATTTTACTTAAGTTCACCAAATTTGAACTATCGATTCGGCTGAAATCGAGCTTTTAAAATCAGCATAATTTCTACGAATAGTTCAAGATATTGAAGCCCAAAGACTTATCCATCGTCTTGAAATATACATGACAAACGACTTTTCTAGGTAGTACTTTATAAGAGCCGTCGTGTAGTTTGAGTTGATGAAAGATGTTTTGAAAAAATAAACTTTTGACCTTTTGTAGTTTACTTTGTGCGAGTCAATGAAGGAAAAAGATGGTAGGTGAAGGAGTTTACTAATACTAACCTCACAATTGGTTGGGTGAAAGAGTTACCATTTCTTAACTCATCATAATACAATTACCTTTCAGTGTATGTGTTTTACTAGCTAGTTCATGTTCTCTTTAAATACCTAACTTCATTTTACATACATACATTAATTAAAATATGATTATAACACTTATAATAATAAATTGGACCATTATGTTGTGTTATAAGAATGTTATCAAATTGGGTGTTTATGTTATAAAAGTTTTACTAGTATATGATATAAGCTGACGTGATAACACTTATAATTGTTATAATATGTAATTGCACCTTGCACTTTAAGAGAACACGGTGCAATAACGCACTGGGCTCGCAAATCCAACGTGGAGGCTCGCCATGTGCTTGTTACTGCACCAGATACCTCCCCCGCCAGCGGATTCGCCAATTAAATGGCGTCCGTTATAATGCGAAAGTCTGCATTTTTTCGGTTTAAATGAGTTTTTATTATGTTTGTGTGTTTTGACAATGTATAATGGGTACAACATACAATGGTGATTTGGCTGCTAATAATGAAGTGGGCTCAATGGATCATAGTTTTCAAGTTTTGTGATGTTCGTTTGGGGCCTATTAGACTTGATTGGTAAAAAAAGATGGTGTTTAAATTTCGTAAATATAGAATTGACTAAAAAATAAATTGTAAACTTAATTTTGATCAATATAATTTTAATATTTTTTTGGTAACCATGGTTTTTAACCTTTTGTCCGATGAATTCATGGGGTTTGAACTCACTGTCACATAGACTCAAACCACATAAAACTTTTCTTTTTTAGGAGGTTGACATAACTACTTCAAGGTTGTTTGCACTTAGAAAAAATTGAACATAGGTTATATATTTTCAGATAACATATATTTATAAAAATTAATAATATTTAGTTTTAATGAATGAAAATTAGTTGGTTTAAAAAAATAAAAAATATAATATAAATAATAAAAATGTAAGTTAAATGCATATTATTGAAAGAGTAAACTACAAAATACATCCTTGTGGTTTCAACTTTCTCACATTTTGTCAGAAACTATTGGCAGTATACATCCTTCGTTAGGCAAACGTTTACCACAATACATCCCTGAGGACGAACGACGCAAATATTTTTCCGTTATCTTCTCACGAGGGATGTATTGTGTAAAAAAGTCACATGGACGTATTTTGAAAAAAAAAATTAATTTTTTTGTTTTTTAAATTTTTTTTAATTATTATTAATAATTTTATTATTATTATTATTATTATTATTATTATCGACCATTTTTAATTTTTTTATATTATTAATAATTTTTTTTCGTTTTTTATCTGTTTGGTACGTTTTTTTGTTTCTTTCTATTTTTCTCCGATGTTGTTATACGTTTTTGTACGTTTTCATACGCTTTCATCCGCTTTTATCAGTTTAAATATGTTTTGGTAAATTTTTATACGATTTTGTACGTTTTGGTACGTTTTATAAGTTTTTTATCCGATTTTGTACGTTTTTTTTCTTCTGATTTGTCCGCTTTTGTACATTTTCATCCTTATTGGTTATTAGTTTTTATCCCTTTTTCCATATAAAAACGTATTAAACTGTACAAAAACGGAAAACAAAAACGTAAAAAAACAATGTAAAAAACGTATTAAAACGTACGTTTTTTCATTTTTGTATGTTTTACGTTTTTTACGTTTTTGCACATTGTTCTTTCATTTTTGTACGTTTTAATACTTTTTGATACATTTCGTATGAAAACGTGTCAGAGAAAAACGGACAAAAACGAAAAACGAATAAAAAAGCGGATGAAAGCATATGAAAACGTATAATAACGTCGGAGAAAAACCGACAAAAATAAAAAAAACGTATCAAACAGATACATTTTTTTATTAATAATATACAAAAATAAAATATTGGCCGATAATGATCATAATTATAATATTATTAATAATAATTAAAAAAATTAAAAAAATAAAACAAAAAAATTAAAAAAATATAAAATAAATAAATTATTTGCAAAATACACCCCTGTGGTTTTTTTACACAATACATCCCTCGTGATAAGATAATGAAAAAAACATTTGCATCGTTCGTCCTTAGGGATGTATTGTGGCAAACGTTTGCCTAACGAATGATGTATACTGTCAATAGTTTCTGACATGGATGTATTATGTAAGAAAGTTGAAACCACAGGGATGTAATTTGGAGTTTACTCTTATTGAAAAGAGTGTTTGTTAGTATAAGTTGTTGTAACAAAGCCCATCCCATGTACTACTAACCAAGGTTTTCAAAATCGGGATCTTACTTATGATCGTTTTTGTCTTTGCAAGATCAAGATCGAAGATCGGGCGGGATCTTAAGATCCTATAATATTGCCTTTATTTCATTTCTCGTAGCAAGTAACCCGATCACTCGATAGACTCAACCCGATAATCCGAAACCCGATAGACCCGATTCCTTATAAGGACGGGTTGTAAGTTAGTATTTGTTTTTTTAAACCTTCATAGACCCGACCCGATAAGTCTCAAACCCGACCGATAAACCGATTGACAATTTGATACCCCTGGATACCAATTGGGGCTAGGCTACAAATTGGGCCCAATGATAAGTATCATGAAAATTGTGAATTATGTGATAATAAATCAGGCCATTGGACTAGGCTACAAATTAGGCCCAATTATAGATAAGTTGTTGTAATATAGCCCATCTAATGTACAAAGTATAAACAATCAAACATGAAACATATAATATAGTACAAGCATGATAGTCCGCACGTTGCAACGGGGCTTTATTTTTTTATGAATCGATTACATAAGTGAAGTTTCACTTTAAACATTATTAACCTCAAAATACGAAATACCTTGCCAATTCCCTTCTTTGCTAGCTAGTCTTGTTTGAGTTGTAGTACCCAAACAATGCCTGCTATGAAGATTCTTTGTTTTTCATCTCCATATTAGACGACGCCTTTTCAACCTGTACAGTTTCAAATTGACAAAACTAAAGTCAACCTTTGGCTTCCAAAAGTCAAAACTTAAAAGCAATAAGAATCAAAAGGAATAATATGCAAACCCTTTTCTTTGTGTCAGAATCTACTAAAGGTAATTCGGCCTTTGATATGGGTAAATCTTTAAGAGTATACAAAAAGAATTGTTCCCAGGATGTCAGCAATAGTAACCCTTGCCCTTCTTTCCCTTTACATCCGGTTCTTCCAACTCGATGAATGTAATGAGCTTTATCAGCTGGAAGCCCAACCTGCATTTACGGGTCAAATGAGTTCAGGTCCAAACGGGAAATATCTTTTAACGTACACTTTTTTTGATGAATATACTGATCTAGACCCTGAAATTGCAAAATATATTTTGCTATCCGCGAAACCCTTTAAAAGTACATATTTTAATGTAAAAATATGAGATAGTACATAAATTGCTGAAAAAACTACACATTTTTGCAATTTCTTAGTTTATAGATTGTTTCAAGAACTTTTTATAGAAAGTTGCAATTGTGCTGCTAAAATTTGGGGTCTACATCAAGATATACATGGTCAAAAGAAATAAATTCCAACAAAGGGGTCAAACTGACGGTAACATGATACGTTTGTGTCAATTCGGCTCAACACAACCTCGCCATATTTTTTGTGCGAAGGCTACAATGTAATAATTAAGAAAAAAAATTATTTTTATGCAAGTTTGCTGCTATTTTTTGCAGCCTTGTTGCTGATTTTTTGTAGCCTTGCTGCTTTTTTTGCAGCCTTGCAGGCCAAAAACAAACACCCCTTGATACTATATCGCCCCTTGCTCCTATATGTGTGAGTGTTAGGGATGGCACCCGTGGGTAATGGGTACGGGTATCTTAAACCTGTCACCCACCCACGTGGATTTTTTCTCACCCACCATCCACCCGTCACCCACTAGTGGGTAAACCCGTTGGTCAGTGAAAATGAAACAGAATTACAAAATAATGACATGGAAACTAACTACAGAACTACGTTACAAGACACCATATCATATTTTTCATATACCAAGTTCACAAAATAGTTAAAGCACGTGTCTGAAATTAGCAAATTAAATGTCATTACATCAAATCACATGTCTCAACTGAAATGTATCATGTATATATCTTTGAAAAGTTGGGTAATTATCAAATGTATAGCAACAACTTCACAAAATATAAAAAAAAAAAAAAAAACAAACAACACACCTCTCAAAAAAAAAAAAAAAAAAAAAAAAAAAAAAAAGAAAAAAAGTTGGGTAATTATCAAATGTATAGCAACAACTTCACAAACACCCCTTTGCTGCCCTTGCAAACGGCATCAAAGTTGACATTTTGTTTCTTAGAAGCACCCGTCGAATGACAGTTGGATGCACATTCGCCCAGTAACTTTATCTTAACAAATTTTCTTATAGTCTTCATTGTTAATATATTTGAATAAAACTTTTTGGCATATATTAAAGGGCATAAATCTATAGCAATTTCTAAATGGCCAATGGTAAGTGGATAATGTATATTTGTCAACTGTAGTTGGAGGCAATACGAAGTAGCGAGTACAGTATGTAGTATGCTTAATCATGTGGAAACTTAACACATAGCTAGGAAATGGGAAAAGACGAACGTACCGTGATGATTCATCTAAATAAGGGTGACGACTTGGGAGTGTTTGCAATGGCCGACGCGTATTTGCGGCTGCTGAAAAAACAGATCGAAAACAATTAGACAGAGTATTTATGTGTACAATATTTTTCATGTATGGGTACGTTTTTGGTTATTAATTCTTACCTATTGGGCAAGTGTTACCACTTCTATTGGCATCGGGGCGGCAGTTGTGTTTGGATATGATGACCAAGAATCATTATCCGACAAAGGGCTCAGTAGCTTGGCAAGAGAAACGCAAATTAGGAAAACAAACATATAGCTGAAGCTACCAAAATTAGGTAAGTTACTCTAACTACTCAGAGTGGACTCGAGTGAGTTCTCAACTATTAGTGTATATAAAAATAAAGAGTAACATATAAGAGAATCCAATGTTCTTACTGCTAGATGTTAGCGTGGACTTTCCTTCTGAATAAGGGTACTTAAACAACTGCTTCTGCTATTAATATATCAGGAGGCCATGACTTCGGACACTTGAAACAACTGACTTTCTTGTCTATTCATACTCAAAGTGTGGATATATGCTGGATTGATGCAAACTTCTTCCCAAATCTTCAAACTGTAGTTATATCTCATCTATTCTTATTGTCCATCTTAATTCTGGCATTTTATTAAACCACTGGAAAACATACAATACAAACTATAAATGAACATACATTTTAAGTAACAATAATACACCAAAAAACCAACCACTAAACAACACACAAAAATTTATCTAATCACACATCAACAGATACCTATAAGGAATCTAAAGGCTGAAAAGGAAACGTAAATCAGGAACCGACATCTAGGGAAAATGCATAAGCCTAAATTGAGCACTCCTTTATCACGTCCCCACGAGGACGAGTATGCTCTAAGTTACGAATCACGTGATCCGCCTAGAGCAGGAAGGGGTATATTTTGGGAAAGGAGTGTGGACCAAATCTTTTTATAAATCGGTATAAAGCTTGGTTCCATCGGTGAAACAACTCCCAAAGG
Source organism: Tanacetum coccineum (assembly GCA_026074375.1). NCBI lineage: Eukaryota > Viridiplantae > Streptophyta > Magnoliopsida > Asterales > Asteraceae > Tanacetum > Tanacetum coccineum. Next base: position 20,357 of record BQNB010055021.1, read on the forward strand.
CGGCAGGAATAACACGTGCAAACAAGATAGCTCAGATATATAATTATTGATTAGTAGACTAATTGTGAGCCTCTTTATCAATATATGGTAACTTGTACACCTTCTAATAAAGTTTGATTTTGAAAACATTCGGATACATGTGTGTAAATGTTATGTTTCACAAACCCGCAGACATGAGAATGGGTAAAATATAAAACCCACAGACGATGGTGGGCTGGTGATGGGAAATAAAAAGCAAAAGATCGCAGGTGTGCGTGACGGGTTAGAGATACTCGTGCCCATTGGTCACAGGTTAATCAATTTCGAACAAAATAAAAAAAATTAGATATTAAAAACCTGATTCTTTTATTTAGGGTTGAAAGAATAATAGTCGAGGTATATAGCTCGCTTGTTGTGTTGTGGGGGTTTTGTTTGTTCAATGTTTCATTTTAACCTTTTACTTTTTTATAGTTTACTTAAGTCTGTTTTTGAAGTTTTTATTATTATACTTTTGACACGTATATTTTTACATAGAAAAGACGTATGGAAAACGGATTTTTGTTAATTTTAAACAAATAAGGAAATATTTAAGGCTTTTTGATAAATAATACTTAAAATTAATAATAATAATAATTAAGAGAATTTTTCTTAATAGAGAAACAATCTTTTTTTCAAAAATATAAAGTTTTAATTTTACTTTTTCCATTACTATATAGAAAAATCCGGTACCTTATTACTGTTGGAATATGTCCATCATAAGTAAATATATGTCCGAATTATTTATTCGAGCCTAAGGGGACGCACACGTTAATACGTAAACAATGTTTAAATAGTGTTTTAAGTAAGCAATAATTAATATATTAGTTATAAGTTTAAATGTTAAACATAAGGGACTAATATGTAGATCGAGAAAAAGGAAAGTGGGGTCCCCCCCTCTCCCTTTGTAACCAGCCATACACACACCCCTTGGTGGGCTTGGGCTTGATTTCTTTTCCTCCAAGATTTCTAGCACTATATAAGGAGGCCATGGGGGTGCATTAGGGATGTGTGTGTTTTTATGTGATAATAATCCCTAAATCTCTCCCTCTCTCCCTCCTTGTATTCGGCTAAAACAAACACCCTTAGGGTTTTGTTTTTCTCTTTTCTTAAGTATTGATTAGATCCAAGACTTGCGATTATTGTTTACTTACACTATTAGTACTAGCATACTTCATTGTTTGCTACGAACGTATTGTGTGTGGAAGCTTAGAGGGATCTTCTTTTAGATCTTGGGGTTTCACGCGTTGTTATTATACACACGCGTATATTGAAGACGGAGTTGTCGGTTACCTCTTAACGGTGTATCGATTCGAGCTAAAAGGTACATATCTTCAATCTCTTGTTAATTATTGTATTCTACATGTAATCTATTTATTCCGCTGCGTACTCGTGATATTTAATTGTTAATAGATCTAAAACCCAACAGTGGCATCACGAGCCATCGTGTAGAATCTTTAATTACAAGGAATTAAAATTGGACAAATAACGGTTTCTTGATTAATTTTAAATGCCCCGATGGGCGTTTTATGTTAAAAAGATTTGATCTTGATAGTTAATAAAATTAATTAGACGAGATCTAGGTTGTATGCAATTTTATAAATCTTGATGTATTAATTGTTAATTGATTTAAGATTTGGTTAATTGTTAATAAAGTTAATTGTTAATTAAAAGATCCATGATAAAATCATGCAAATTTATCATGGATTGATATTAGATATTAAAAATCTTGTTAATTGTTAAAAGATTTGGTTTAAATATGATCTAGATTCACATAAATTTTAAATATTTTTCTTAATTGGTAAGATCCATGATTCAAGAATTCGGGAAGACCCTTATTATTGAATCAATGGGGCCTAAAATTGTTAAAAGATTTATGTGCTATGTGGTGTATATTTGTATAAGGCTTACGCAATCGACTTTGTCGATGTATGTGGCCGGAGTTTATAGGACGAAGGAGCCTTATACGAATATATGCATATTTTAATTATTAGATAATTAGGATCATATTTAATGTTTGCATGCCTTAATTGTTAAGTGTGTTTAAATAAATGTTATTTAGTTTAGTTAATGTTTATATTTATTATTTTAAGTTCTTGACTTGTGAGAAAATAAAAGGGTTTTTTCGAAAACAAATATAAACATGACTAATGATTATCGAAATAAGATTTATTATGGACAATATATTGCAAAAAGTCAAAAGTGGATTCGGCTTACATCCGATATAAAATCTTCCATGTATAGACTAGCAATTTATAGTTCATATTGTGTTTCCAAAATTAAAGATTTTTTATAAAGATAAACCGAACGCTATGGACGCATGGGAGGTACGGCTCATCCACTAGAACAAACTATAAGAGTAGTTTAAGGCGGAGTGGTCAACATTCCTAATGAACTCAGGTTTTTAATATGCTTCGCGCTGACCTGGTTCTCCGCTTCTTTGCGCGTTCGATTGGAGTTACCGTGAACCATGGCATGTCACTACAGTGTTATTTTTTTTGAAAAAGGCATAACTCCTTAAATTTGGAAACACGTTGAATCGTCAATTTTTAAGGTCTCACTATTTATGTATAAGATACGATGATAATAGGTGATACCGTAATAATAACTTAATTGAGTAAAAGTTTTTATTAAAATAAAATGTTACGAAGTTGTTTGCATGCTTCTTCGTACATATTTGACACGTCAAATAAAATACCCTTTTTCAACTAAGTTATTGCCATCCAATTTGTAAAAACACTTGTTGATTGCTCTTTACCGATGCGTGAGACGCATGTAGATTTGCAGTCACAAGGTAATTATACGCTTTTCCGTGAGACGGTGAGTGTCACATAATTACAGTTTTGAAATTGGACGACTTAGCGTTGTTGTGGTTAGACCTGTTAACACGAGGCATAGATGGGATAAAACATGCTTACTAGATATTATTGTAATAAAGTAAGTCCCATTCGGTTTAGGAGTTGCAAAAGTTGTGAACTATCAATCATTGATTACCTTTTGAATGCACCATCACTAGCAGATCAACTGATGCGGTGGTGTATGTCAAGTTGGGTCCTAACCTTAGAAAATTAATGTTTATTTTCAATAAACAAGGGTAATTAATTTTCTTCAAGGAGTATTATCCAAAATACTAATACTTGAACTTTAACTTTTATGTTTTCAGATGGCACTACCTGCTCAAAACATAAACCATTCGGCTTTCAGGTCGATGTTTGATAATGAAAAACTTTCTGGTACTAATTTCAATGACTGGTTCGCTCGACTTAAGTTAGTCTTGAGAGTCGAGAAGAAAATGCACATCATTGAACAGCCTTTACCTCCTCCCCCTGCGCCCATTTCTGAACCAAATGTTGTGGCAGAATGGACAAAGCAATACGATGCTCATACTGAAATTGCTTGCCTTATGCTTGGAAGTATGACTCCGGAATTGCATAGGCAGTTTGAATTGTACTATCCGTACGATATGATTCAGGAGCTTCGATCCATGTTTGAAAAACAAGCTGGAGTGGAGAAATTTGATTTAATCCAATCTTTCCATGCTTGCAAACAAGAGGAAGGTAAACCAGTTGCTGACTATGTCCTTAAAATGAAAGGATATGTGGAGAAACTGGAACGCCTCGGTTATGTGTTACCGCAAGATATCACAGTAGGCTTGATCCTTAATGGCCTTACTAAAGATTTTGCGGGATTTGTAAGCAATTACAAAATGCATAACATGGGGAAGACAATTGGTGAAATTCATGCTATGCTTATGGAGTATGAAAAAAGTTTACCAAAAAAGGCTGAAACACCTCAAGTAATGATGATTAAGAAAGGTAAAATCCAGAAGGCCAATAAGAAACCGCTTAAAGTAAAAGGCAAGGTTATAGCAAAGGGAAAAGATAAGAATGTTTATGTCCCTAAGCCTACAAACCCTAAGCCTATTGCTAAAGAGCGCCCAGCTAAGGATGATGCGTGCCACCACTGTAAGGAGGTAGGACATTGGAAACGGAACTGTCCGGTGTATCTTGCTAAGTTGTTGAAGAAAAAGAAGCAAGTTGGCGACGCCAGTTCTTCAGGTATCTTCATGATAGAATTATTTTCTTTACCTAACTGTAACTCCTGGGTGTATGAACTGGATGTGGTACTCATATTTGTAACACGAAACATGGATTTAGGATTGAAAAGAAGCTGAAATGAGGAGCTCTTTACTTGTACGTGGGCAATGGAGTTCGTGAACAAGTAGAGGCAATTGGAAGTTATGACTTGGTTTTACCTAATGGCTTAGTAATTTGTTTAGACAATTGTCATTATGCACCTTCCATTATGAGAGGTGTTGTTTGAGTTTCACGTTTGGTTGACAATGGATTTGTTTAAAAGTTTACTGATTATGGAATTTCAATTTCAAAGAATAATGTTCTGTATTTTAATGTTGTTGCTCGTAATGGTGTTTATGAAATTGATATGCATAATCTTGTACCAAACAATAATTCTATCTATAATGTTAGCAACAAAAGAGTCAAACGAAACTTAGACTCTACTTATCTATGGCACTGCCGTCTTGCTCATATAAACAAGAAACGTATTAAACAGCTGCAACAAGATGGGCTGTTAAAGTCAACGGATGATGAATCTTTTGATCAATGCGAATCTTGTTTATCTGGCAAGATGACAAAGAAACCTTTTCCTCACAGTAACGAAAGGGCAAAAGATCTTCTTGGAATTATACATACTGATGTATGTGGTCCACTTAGACATGTGTCAAGACAAGGTGCTAGCTACTTCATTACATTCACTGATGATTATAGTCGTTATGGTTATGTTTATCTTCTTAAACATAAACATGAGGTCTTTGAAACGTTCAAAGTGTTTAAAAATGAAGTTGAAAATCAACTCGGGAAGACCATTAAGGCAATACGATCAGATCGGGGTGGCGAATATATAAGCCAAGAGTTTAAAGATTATCTAAAAGCTAACGGAATTGTTCAACAGCTTACTCCTCCATACACACCACAACATAATGGAGTGTCTGAGAGGAGAAACCGTACTTTACTAGATATGGTGCGATCTATGATGAATCTTACAACTCTGCCTTTATCCTTTTGGGATTATGCTCTAGAGTCTGCAACACGCATTCTCAATATGGTTCCAACAAAGAAGGTAGATAAGACACCATATGAACTGTGGTATGGAAAAGTTCCAAACTTGTCTTACTTAAAGGTCTGGGGATGTGAGGCTCTTGTGAAGAGAGATACGCCTGACAAACTCGAACAAAGATCTGTTAAGTGTATCTTCATAGGATACCCAAAGGAAACGATGGGTTACTATTTCTACTTCCCACCTGAAAACAAAATTGTTGTTGCAAGGTATGCTGAATTCTTTGAGAAGCGTCTCATAAGTCAAGAAATCAGTGGGAGGGCGGTAGATCTTGAAGAAATTCAAGAAGAAGAAGATACAACACCTTCTGAAATCACTAGCAACATTCCTCAAGAGGTGGAGGGTTTTGAACCACCACAAGAGGAAGTGATTCCGATTCGTAGGTCCGAAAGGACACATCGAGCTCCAAACCGCTTATGTCTAAATGTAGAGGTGGAGGAGCATAGTCTAGGGGATCTTAATGAACCCACTAGCTATAAAGCCGCAATGTTGGATTTGGAATCTAATAAGTGGATTGATTACTAGAAATGCGGAAAATGCATCCAGATTAGACAATATGGTATGGGTCTTGGTTGATCTTCCTCCTAATTGTAAAACCGGTTGTGAGTAAATGGCTTTTTAAGAAAAAGACTGACATGGATGGCAATGTACACACCTATAAAGCTCATCTTGTAGCAAAGGGATTTACTCAACTCTACGGGGTTGATTATGAAGAAATGTTCTCACTTGTTGCTGACATTAGAGCTATTAGGATTCTTATAGCTATAGCGGCATACTATGACTATGAGATATGGCAAATGGATGTCAAAACTGCCTTCTTAAATGGTTATCTTGATGAAGACATTTATATGGTGCAACCTGGAGGTTTTGTCAATCCTAAACATCCTAGGAAAGTATGCAAGCTTCAAAGATCCATTTATGGTCTTAAGAAAGCATCAAGGAGATGGAATAAAAGATTTGATGAGGAAATCAAAAAGTTTGGATATACTAAAAATCTTGATGAGCCATGTGTATATCAAAAGGCCAGTGGGAGTAATGTTACATTCCTCATCTTGTATGTCGATGACATAATCATCATGGGAAATCACATTCCAAGTTTACAAAGTGTAAAGATATATCTTGGAAAATGTTTCGCCATGAAAGATTTAGGGGAAGCAGCATTTATTCTTGGAATTAAGATCTACCGAGATAGATCAAAGCGATTAATTGGACTTATTCAAAGTGCTTACATGGATAAAATCTTGAAGAGATATAGGATGGATAATTCCAAACGTGGTTACATCCCCATGCAAGAAAGACTTGACTTGAATAAAACACAAGGTGCTTCAACACCCGGAGAGGTGAAGCATATGCAAAATGTACCATATGCTTCGACTGTAGGTGTCATTATGTATGCAGTAAGATGCACTAGACCTGATGTTGCGTTCGCGCAAAACATAACAAGCCGTTTTCATCAAAATCCAGGAGAACTACACTGGACTGCTATGAAAACCATTCTTAAGTATTTAAGAAATACTAAAGATATGTTCTTGGTTTATGGTGGAAATCCTGAATAGAACTTAGAGTTGATTGCTATTGCGACGCTGGATTCGAGACTGATAGAGATGACACTAAGTCTCAGACATGATATGTTTTCGTTTTGAATGGAGGCGCAATGGATTGGAAGAGCTTCAAGCAAAGTACCACTGCAATGTCTGCTACAGAATCTGAATACATAGCTGCGTCAGAAGCTGCCATGGAAGCTATTTGGATTAGGAAATTTATCTCATGGCTTGGTATTGTACCAACGATAAATGAACCTTTGAATATGTACTGCGACAATAGATGCCATTCATTATGCTAATGAACCGGGTGTTCGGAAAGGCGCCAGACTCTATCATAGAAGATATTCTTATGTTCGCGAGGGTGTTGAACTGGCGAAACAAGATACTGAAGTTCACACAAATAACAATCTAGCTGATCCTTTTACAAAGGCTTTATCAAATAGGAAGCTTACTCAACATGCTAGGGCAGGGCTTCGTCCTGCTAGTAGTTTCATGTAATCTGTGTTTTAGTATTTGGATAAGGGATGTAAAAATTTTATTTTATGGATAATGATACGTTGGTATTTTGTTATTTTCATTATAATTGTGTAATATATTTGCATGTTTCAATCCTGATAATATATGTATTATTCTAAAAATTAAATCCGTTTTCGATTAACCAATATGGGATATTGTTAAATAAAGACAATTCTGAGTGATTGGTGATATTATAGATATGTGATATTACAGATATTAAGGATGAGTCCACCAAACTCACATGATATTCATAAGATGAATATTGGATTTCTCCGCCACAAGAATATCACTTTATGGATCGACGTCATCAAGTGAATCTTGTACGTGATTTCATTTACATAAATCTTTAGACTTGAGATGCAAGTAGGTTTAGCATATGTGGATATTCCTTCTTGATATAGTTTAAGTTGTCCTGAATAAGGTAACTAATAAGGGCTATGTCAGAATGATTTATGCCACATGATGACTGGACACTTGTAGTCAATATAGAATTTGTTCATTCAAATTGTTGAAAAAGATACAACTGGGCCCCTCATAGAAATAACCAGATGTGTGTATGGCCGTACCTGAAAACTCATGTAGATATGTCTCATTAATTTTCAGTAATCTTGATTACTTCATATATGAGAAACAGAATCGTTAAATATAGAATGACATTGATCCATATCCAATTTAACAACGGTATCGGAAACAAAAGGATTGTAAATTCATAAATCATTTTGTTCGTGTTTTGAGAAACCACACTCGAATGTTTTTGGGAGCATTGGCTTGTTGCTAGACGCTTACCAATGTTATTATATTATTCATACATGTCCAAGTGAGAGCTGTTGGATTATGACCATATGTGACTAATATATGTCCAGAAATATTCCCGAGCCTAAGGGGACGCACACGTTTATATGTTAAATGACGAGTAAATATATTAATGTAATATATTAAATGTATAATAAACAATCGTTAAAAGTTAACGAGTATTAAATAATTAGTTAAAGTTTAATGTTTTAAACGTGGAGGACTAATTATAAATAAACCGAAGAATGAAGGGTTCGGTTTACCCTTTTTCCCCTAGTCGGCTAGAGAGACTAATCCCACAAGGATTAGGAAGCTTGGTCTATAAATATGGTTTTAGTTTTTCATTATTAACATAACTTGAAAAAAAAACTAAAACCTAAAATCGACTATCCTTTTTCTTTCTTTTGGTCGACCTGACTTCATAAAGCTTTTGGGTGTCATTTGGTTTTGGCTTCTCATCGAAACAACAATCGGGAACACCCTATGAGGTTTTTGTTTAAGTTCGATCAATCACCTCTTGGTGATTCCTTGTTCGTAAGTAGATAGATTCAAGAGACGAATAAGAACGTTTGTTATACACTACTGGTACTAGCATACCTCGTCGTTTGCTAAGAACGTATAGTGTGTGGAAGCTTAGAGGATTCATATCTTTGATTCTTTGTGGTTTCACGCGTTGTATTATACACACGCGTATAAAGAAGATGGTGTTTACGGTTACCTATAACGGTGTATCATTTCTAGCTAAAAGGTAAACAATCTTCTATCTTGTTAATTATTATGTTCTACACGTGATCATTTATTCCGTTGCGTACTCGTATTAATTAATATGATTAATTAGATTGTAAAACCCATCATGGATAACCTGATACTTGAAGACAAACACACAAGCATAAATAGACTTCTTGAAGTTGAAAGTCGATATTTATGGTCACCAGTTGCGAGGTAAGCAAAGTCGTGGTTGACAAACGAGCTTGGGTTAGGATTTGGTTTATTGAGTTTGGGGTTTTGGCAATGATTGTTCCACGTGGATGGAGCATTCATCATGCTAGCTAGTTGTTCATTGTCATAGTCTTTGTTGAGTATCTGATCTTTGAGTTTGTTTAACGAGCGTCTTTAGAAGCAAACAACATCAATTAAAAATACCAAACAAAATCTAATATTTTCTCAGAACCTCTAATCGCGCGCGACGAACCATCCACGCGCGACCAGAATAACACAAGCCTTACGGTAGAATTCTACTTCAAGTCTCTATTGTCTTATCCGAGCACCCGACGACTACCCAGCATGCATTAAAACAGGCCTAGCTGTACCAAACAAGTATGCATAGATACACATTTGGCGTTCTTCAACTCCCCGAAAAACAACTTTCTCACACATCCCACCTACAAATCACTCGTAAAGCACTCCATCACCAAAACTTGGACAAATCTCATCTCAATGCGATTGAGAGATTCTAACATGAGCAATTCTTTCTCCATGTCTCTCATCACACTTCCGCCGTTTCTCAGCCCCAACCCATCAAATATTACATGCATCTAATCAATTCTTTATCTCACTACCATAATTGCTGATCTCACGTCTGTTTGAAAGATATTGATCTCTAATTCACAATGGTTGGTTTCTCAACTTTCACATCCTTTCCTGTAGACTTCATCTTGATTCTATCATGATTGTCATCAATTTTCCATGTCTTCTCCACTTCCCCTGTTTCAGCCCCATATACTACATCATCTATTTTTCCACCAATTTTGTGTCTGTTGTAGTTTGATATGATTCTTCATCTACTGGCTTTAAAGAATTGGAAGCTAGAGGAGGAGGAGTGATTAAAAGAAGATGTAGATGTCGTATTATTAACCATATCACTCTCCTCAAGTAGGACCACAGATCGAACGTCATCAAACATGGGAAACTTTTCTCAATAACGTATGATTCATGTGATCTCGGGAGACCGAGCATAAAGACCATTAATACCATATGCAACAAAAGTCGTATTACTAACCTTGGAACAAAGATTAGACAAACAATCGGCTTTGCTCTTGATCTCTTAAAAGTAGTCGGTGATGGAATGGTTGCCAATGTGCATGTTATGAATCTCGTTATCAAGTTGAATTATTTGAGCATCCTTGTTATCATGAAAGATGTCTTGTAACCATTTCCAAACTTCATGTGCGGGTGCACTATAATCAATAACCATGTCGACAAGCTTTAGAGAGATTGTGGAGTACATCCACATGACCACAAGTGAGTTGTTGTTATCATGATTGGGATCGATAGAAGATGAACACGTGGATGTAGGTGGGGGCATTTAAATGATGTTGCACGCCATACATTTTATGAAAACATTTAAACAACGCGCTCTCTGAGTTTTAGTTGAGTTTATCAAGATTAAGAGGGCTAGGTATACAAGCCTTGAAGCTAGCAATCAAGTAAGCTTTATATATGGGTCGTTTTTGTGTAGTAGAAGCATCACCCGTCATGTTGCTATGACTAGAGATTCAGCAGTAAGCAAGCAAGAAAGAGAAACAAATTGGCAACAAACCAATCGGCGATGTAAGTAGGCATGCATTAAAAGAGAAACAAATTGGCAGCAAGCCCGTCATTAAAAGAGATTAAATTTGGCACCAAGCCAATCGGCAATGCGGGTGGGGCGAGTTAGCATTTTTGGGGTAGGATCATGATAGGCTTTAATACCATATTAGATATTGTAAGACCATCTATTATGGTAAACCTTTTGTAAAGGTTTATACATTAATACATCAATAATTCTTAGACCTTTTAATATTATAAACCTACATTCACTATACTATAAACCTTTTACAACTTCATAAAATGTCTTATATAACAAATGAATTAAATGCATTAAATTTATAAATAGGTTCAAGAATTATCCACTATGGTAAACCTTTCTAAAGGTTTATAATTGTGTTATGACATTAATTTATAAACCTTTCAATTTTATAAACCTAACTCACTATGTATAAACCTTTTCAAGTATTATAAACATCTTACATATTCAAGTGAATTAAATTATGAAAAGGTCTAATATCCTAGACCTCGTCATGTCACACAAGCTTGAAATGGATGTTCACTGTGGTTTACAAGTTTTTTGACCTTTTCATAATTTTATAAACCTTTTCATAAACCATCATAGTGGATGCCCTTAGGACATCTTCATTCCACATAGACATGAAATGTGTGTCCACTATGGTTGAAATGAAACATAAACCTTTTCATGTTTATAGACCTTTTCATAAACCCACCATAGTTGATGCATGCTTAATGATATTATTCAAAATGTGCCAAATATATAAATTACATAATAATCGGATAAGGAAGCTAATGCAATGAGCTAATCTTAAATCAAATACACTTTGGCCTAATCCATTCGGCAAATAGTGGTTGGTATGCAAGCCTTGATTCAGTAAGCTTTATATATGGGTTGTTTTTGTGTAGTAGTTGTCCATACTCTTTTTACACACCTTGAGACTCAAATTAATATGAAGATTTATAATAACCTAAAAATTAGACAAAAACTAGCAAGTGTGTCAACTCAACATGATGTGAACCTGGACCTGTTAATAAACCATCATGACCGATTCATTTTGTTACCTCTAAATGAACCTGAACCCATTTTGGCCTTCGTGTAATGGTATGAAGCTTTGTGAGGGTTTATTTTCTGTCGATATTCGGAGGCCGTCATCGGGTGCGAAGCTTCTTGGGGGAGCTGTTAGTAAAGACGTAGATTTTATTAGTGGGTTGGCTATGAGGAGAGCCGCGAATATTGTGGATTTGATGGGTCTTCTTCCACACTTACATGACCCGCAGAGTGACCTCCTTTTGCTTCGATCATGTATGGGTATTGCCAAACTCTTTTCCGGTTTAAGGACTTGTCAACTTGTACACATAGAGGAGGCGTCCTTGTTTTTAACAAAGGTTTGCATGGGTCAATCGAGAATATAATGGTTTGCGGTGGACCATTCTTTGAAGACTTACAGTGGCGACTTGCTTCTTTACCCATTCGATTTGGTGGTTTGGGTTTGTACTCGGCAAAAGTGGTTTCCTCCTATGCTTTTGTAGCGGTTTCACTAATAAGGACACCGCCCCCTCTAAAGCCAACAAACACTAGTGAATGTCTTTTTTAGTGAAATGGTCAAGGATATGGAAGTCCACTTTGACATGACTATGAGACATAAAGCAGTTTTTGAGTATTTGCGCGCACCACATGCTCAGGATTTTCTACTAGCTATCCCTATAGACGGGCTTGGTCAACATATGTCACAGGTGGAATATCGCACTATCCTTAAGTATCGTCTCATGATTCCATTATTTTTGGTTGATGTGATATGCCCTGTTTGTCGCAAGGCATGTTTGGATTCCTTTGGGGAACATGCGGTTCATTGTAAAGAGCTCCTGGGATTCAAGTACCGACACGATATGGTTAGGGACGTCCTTTTTGACATATGTAGGCGTGCCTCCGCCAAGAAAGAAGCACCTGCGAACTTTTTAACTGACCTGTTCGATGGAAGATCCACATTCAGACCGGCTGACGTTTTGGTTTTTGGATGGGTTGGAGGGAAACATGCGTGCATGGATTTGACCAGGGTTTCTCCACTCGTGGAGTTAAGTAGTTGGGGTTTTACAACGGGCCATGCTGCTTTGAAAGCCGCCTCGTGCAAAGTGACAAAACACGAGAAATCATGCATTGAAAATCAACACGTGTTTATTCCTTTTGCGTTTGATACATTTGGTTTCCTTGCACCTGAGGCGTTGGAGCTACTCGGCCGAGTTCAACGGGTTATGCACAGCAATGTTATGACACCTAGATCCACAGATGTGGTTTTTAAACGTATCGGCTTTGCAATCCAAAAAAGGCTAACGACGCAGCTTGTTGAGCGTTTGCCTTTCATCACTATGTAAATCCTATTTTTAATAATAATAATAAATAATGAAAGCATATGAGCTCAGCTTGGATCTACAACATTTGTTACTAAAGGAGAAAATAATATGATAAAGGGAGTTAATCAAGTAGCAACTACAGACCTACAGTGGCTAGTGAATGGAGGGATGACAATAAGGTTATGCCTGTAAAGCGAGACTTCTGCAGGTATATATCTACATACACATACTAAAATATTCATTCTACAACATAGTTAAGATTTAGGACCCCGAAAATTGTTAGTTGCCTACACTGAGAAAAGTTCCGTAAGGAACATGGTCCAAAAAAACCGGTCCATCTCGTCCATCCATTTCAAATAAAGACAAAAATAATCCGACGGTCAAAAATAAATAAATAAACCCACCCTCAAACGGTTTTACTTTTTCATTTCCTCTCTCATTTACACTGGAAAAACACACACATACACACATCATCTACCCACCCTCAAATTAAGCAAACCCTAACTGTTTTTGACTCAAAATCATCAAAATCGATCGTTTAAAATGGAAATACGAGAAGAAATACGACTATCTAAAGGAGATAAGTTGCCCAAATCGTCTTCTTTTCCAGATTCTGATCAAAATAAGCAGTTAAATATTCAGGTATGTTTTACTTATTTTGTGCTTATTTAGTATTTTTTTTTGTTGCTTATTTTGTGCTTATTAAGTTATTTAGGTTTATTTATCAGTGTTTGTTGCTTATATGTGGGGTGTTTGTTTCGGCTTATATGTGGGCTTATGAGTAGTTTATTGTTTGCTTATTTAGGGTGTTTAGTTTTTATAAACTCAGTAGTTTATTGTTTGCTTATTTAGGGGGTGTTTGTTTCGGTTTATTGTTTGCTTAGTTTATTGTTTGCTTATTTGATTTCTGCTTATATAACACAAGCCTTAATTTTACGGCTTATTTGGAGACTTATGGGCTTATATAAGTTTATTACGATATGATAAACTTATATAAGCCCATAAGTCTAAATATAAGCCAGAAAATTGGGGCTTATGTTTTATAAGCCGAAATCAAATAAGCTCATAAGCCCACCTATAAGCCTAAACAAACACCCCCTTAGCTGTTTTCTTATTTTTTTTATTTTTTGATAATAAGTAGTGTTTATTGTTTGCTTATTCAATGTTGCTTATTTGTTATTTTTTTACTGATGGTTTTTTTATATTTTTTTTGTTTGATGGTTTTTTTACTGATGGTTTTTTTATATTTTTTTACTGATGGTTTTTTTATATTTTTTTACTGATGGTTTTTTTATAGGAGAAACAACAAAGACTACTTTTTTCTCATACTAGAACCTATTTCACTCCAATACTTACAAATAAACTATTCAACAACATGAGGAGAGCATCTAAGGGATACTCTGGGTTAGTCACACCATTGTTTGATACTATGCTAGTTCAGCCTCAAGGTGCAGCACCATCCACCTCTCCCTCAAGAATAACATCTTCACCATCCTTGTCATCTCATCACACAACATCCATTACCCTAACCACACCACCATCTATCCAAACCATACATGAGGCAGAGGAGACTGCCACTATGCCTCATGATTCACCTCTCCCAGGAGGTCACACTCCTGGAAGTGATGAGGGCAGACTGAAACATAATGAATTAATGGAATTAGTTACAAAATTGTCAGACAGGGTTGTGGCTGTAGAAGAAGACTTGAAACAGACAAAGAAGGCTTATAGTACTGCTTTTACAAAGTTGGTCTTGAAAGTGAAGAAATTAGAGCAACAAGTCAAGTCTGGAAAAGCAAGGAGAAGGGCTAGGATTGTTCTCTCAGAAGATGAAGATGCTGCAGAGGATCCTTCCAAAAAGGGGAGGAAGATAGCCCAGATTGATACAGATCCTACTATTTCTTTGGTACAGGATGAAGGAACTTCATGGTTTTAGGAGGATGTAAAGACTCAGGAGAAGAATAGTGCTAATACTGAAGTACTTCTAGAAGAAGAAACTCCAACTGAACTTATTGAAGACCTTGGAAGTGGTGAAAAGGAAGTTAGTACTGCTGATGTACTAGTTAGTACTACTGGTGCAGAAGTTAGTACTGGCACCCATGATGTTAGTACTGTTGTTGCAGCACTAGTATATATTAGGAGGAGTGCATCAAAGGCAAAGGACAAAGGAAAGGCCATTATGCAAGAACCTGAGCCTCCAAAGAAACTCAAGAAGAGGGTTTAAGTACAAATGAGTATAGATGAGGAGTTAGCAAGAAAGGTTCAAGAGGAGGAACAAGCAAAAGCAATGGCAGAGTAAAACAAGAAAGGATTAATTTTGAAGCTGCTTTGGAACTACAAAGGCAATTGAATGAAAGGGAAGAAGTTCCAGCTGAAGCTACACAATCTCATACTATTGATTGGTATGATCCTGTTATGCTTAGGTACCATGCTCTTCAGAATAGACCTTACTTTGTTGCTGAAGTTAGGAAGAACATGGTCATGTATTTGAAGAATCAAGCAGGATACAAGCAAAGTTTCTTCAAAGGAATGAAATATGAAGAAATTAGACCAAAATTTAAAAAGTATGGGATCAAACACATACTTTTGTACCTATGGATTCAGAAGATAAGAAAAGGGTACTGAAAAGAAGTCTGGAGGCACTAGGAAGAAAACACTTGCCAAGAAAAGGGAAGGTGAAAAGCAAGGTGATCAAAGTGTCAAAAGACAGAAGACAGAATATGATACAGAGAAGTAAGAACTTCAAGACTATTTGGATATTGTTCCAGGAGAAGAGTTTGCTATGGATTTTGAGTCTTTGGCTACTAAGTTTCCAATAGTTGATTGGAAGACTTATGTCCTAGCAGAAAACATCATGTATTATCAAATCTTCAGGGCAGATTAATCCAAGTAATTACAAGATCTTCAGTGAGATGCTTGATGATTTTGACAGACAGGATGTTTTAGACTTACACAGGCTAGTTAAAGCAAGGTATATGACATCAAGTCCAGAAGGTTATGACTTAATGCTTTGGGAAGATTTGAAGACCTTATTTGAGCCTAATGAAGAAGATGAAGTATGGAAGAATCAACATGAATACAATTTGATAAGCTGGAGACTATTTGATTCATGTGGAATTCATATTTTGTTGATGAACAATGGTATTGCTAAGTTCACATGCTGACAGAGAATAATATCCACTTAATCGCAGGAAATGTTATCATGAAATGTTAAGAAAAAAATATTAGAGGTGATCATTAATGCCAATGGCATATGAACTTCTCAAGTTTATAAAGTCACAGGTACAGAAGTAGAAGAATGTTTGGAAGAATCCTCAGCAGAAGTAGAATAGAAGATTTAAGTCAGAAGAAACTTGGGATTTGAAGGTAAATCACAAGTTTAGGGGAGGATTGTTGGGAATAAATCTTCAAAGATTAGTGTTGCTCAGAATAGAACTAACAGTACTAACTGAATTAGTACTGCTAGTATAATATTAGTACTGCTAGTGTTAGTTTGTACTGCTAGTGAAGAACTTAATACTGCTGAAGATTTTAAGGACAAAGACGCGTAACAAGATATGCATGGAGTTATTTATGGTGTATATTCTATATTCTATAGAAAGATATGTATATGTTTAGAATTATAGAAGATCTCAAAAGATTTGTAGTTATCTTGTAAAGGACTCCTTGGTCTATAAAAGGAGATCCTAGGTCGTGAAGTTACATATAAGTTTTCCATCTCAGTTTTCCATAGAGTTCATAGCTTCAAGGTTGTAAACCCTATCACTAAGTTAGAGTGATCGTATTAATATATTGGAGCTTGTTGTTTTGATTATATCTTTGTGTCAAAACATATTTTTACTGTTTCATTGAGAATACTTCTTAGTGATATAAACTAGTTTCCGCATAGTTTATATCATTCAAATCAAAGTTTCATTCTTAGTATTTTTGGATTTATCCAAGGGTACTAAACCTTACAAGCTAAGGAGTTAAAGATCTATTCATTGGGATCAACAATTGATTAGCAAAGAAAGAGTACTTGAGTTCATCAGTGTATGATGAAGATCTTTCTTTTTGTGAGTTATGGCCAGAAGAAGTAGAAACACCATAAGCAGTACTAACATCATTAGTACTGTTAGTGCTTTCAGAAGAAACAAATGCTACATTATGTGTGCTGGAAGATGATGCAGTAGAGCCTTTAATATCATAATCAAAGACTCTAAGATTGTTATAGAGATCATCGAAGCTAAAAGTATCTACTCCTGGCTTGGTCCTCGTAATCAAGGATACTTGGGACCAGGAAGCAGGTAAAGACCTAAGAAACTTTTGATTGGCATCTTCAGTGGAGACACCTGCACCATGAATCTCAAGTTGACTCAAAAGACTTTGAAACCTGTCATAACCTTTGTGCAATCCTTCTGAGTTGGATACAGAAAAGCTTTCAAATTGTTGCTTGAGAATATATTTCTGCATCTTCTTAGATTCGTCATTGCCACCAAATCTGGATTTGATAGCTTTCCACATTTCTTTAACATCAGTCATTTTGTGAAACTTTTCTAAATGGTCTTCTGGTATAGCCATAAGCAAGGTGGTTCTTGCTTTCCTTTCACTCTCTCTAGCTAAAATTTCTTTAGCAGTTTTGGGAGGTAAAACCTTTATTTGTCCATTTGTGTTTGTTAAGACTTGTATTGGACCATTTCCCTTTTGTATGATTTCCCATATAGGATAATCTGTATGCCCCAAGTAATGTTCCATTTTTATGGCCCATATGTCATACTCACCTTTCTTTAGAATAGGGAGTTTAATAATTGATAGAGTGTGAGGGGCTTGTTGTGTAGGTGTAACTGGTAGTGGTGGTGGTGGTGGATTATCATCATGAAATTCATCTTCTCCTGCCATTGAATAGATCTGAAAGGTAAAGGTTTATAACAGATCTGTTTTGATTCTTCTTACTCAGAGTTTCTCAACAAGCTCTGATACCACTTGTTGATACCAATGAATATATCTTTCTAGCCAGTTAAGGGTGGTAGCTAATCTGGATAGATCCAAACTAACTACACGAGAAACTATGACTATGAACAATATAAGTTATGCAAAAACTAACTTATAATGCTAAGAGAAACAATGAATAAAACAGAACTTTGATTACTATTAATCTGCTAGGTTACAGAATACTAACTATGAATATTTGTGAAACTTGTATATCTAACTAGTGCCATAGGGTTCCTTTTATATACCAAGGAAACCCTAATAGGCTTACAAACCGTGTGAAGAGATAATGCATATTTATTCCTAATATAACTCATGCATATCTCCTAACAGTACTAACTAATATATGCTAGCAGTATCAACTTACTACTAATAGTACTAACTCTACTACCAATACTAACAAATATACTGGCAGTACTAACTAACTATCACAAACAATACTAAGTTAGGAAAACATAATTCCCAACATCATGCTTGTGGTTTTGTCCATCGGTCACTCGAGTTTCAATCCTTAGCATGCTTATATATGGGAATCAGATATCCTATATCTTATTGACTAACGTTTATCTATTAGCATAATTAATAAATGGATTTTGATTTACGTAGAGACCCCTTTAAACATTGAGGACAATGTTTAGTTCTAGTATGGGGTGTCAAAAGCCTGGTCACCTAAGCCGGTCTCGGCTGAGATATGCCAAGAAGAAAGTCGCTACATGGAAAGATCTCGCCTTCAAAATCATAATTCTTGGGGGGAACGTTATGCTTTTGTCAAATTTAGAAGGATTACAATTTTCTTAAAATGTCGATTGGATGGTCGAAATTCAAAATGAGCACATACACATTTATAGATATTTATCCATCAAGAGTGAAAAGTTAGTCTAGGCTTATACAAATTACGAATATGAGTAGTGTTAGCATCTTATGTTGATCCCACGTCTTGATCGATTCTTTACGTAGTAAAGTGTTTGTCACCTTGGATGAATCCAAAATAACAAAGATTGAGACTTTGTATGTATATCAAAGTGTATGCGGAATCTACACTTTGATACTTTAGAGGTATTTATCTAT
>BQNB010055022.1:0-23740 GCA_026074375.1 Tanacetum coccineum
GCCAAGCTTAAGGCAAAAGGGTATAAATATCCCTTCACCACACTTGGTGAAGGGTGTTGGTTACTTTTCATCACTTGTAACTTTCCATTTCTCTAATCTAATCTTCTTTCCTTGTTTCTCTCTCTACTTTCTCTCTCTAAGATTCTTCTCATTTTCTAGCAATTTGGTAAAGAACATAGTTGTGTAATGGATTAAATACATGGGATAACAGTAATGTTTTTCCCAACTAGAAAAAGATGTACAAAAATCCCATCCTAATGTAACTCTAATACCTATTGGATAAAGCCCACATCCCCTTTTATAAATCCCTCAAATCCCACGTGATAATCTTGGTTGTGCTTCCTTGTTTCTGCTTCCCACGCAATAGCAACAGTAAACCCCTTTAAAATCCTGTACCCTGACCATGTATAAACCTCAAAAATCCTTTGCCTAAATGGGGTTAACATGAAAACGTGACCACATGAATGAAACACTATACATGCACTACTAATTGATTATAAAAGGTCTTACCTCCCCTTGCAAACACAGAAGATAAACACAAATAAACACAACACTATCAGGTTTATAATCATACTCTTTCACCATTGTTCTTTATTCTTATATTCTTGGTTTTCGACTCACATAAACACACACTCAACACTTACAAAAAAATTAAAAGTCACTATTTTCCCTCTTGTCTTGACTCACGGCAGAAACTAAAAAAAAGGGGAAGGAAAAAGAGCAAGCAAAACTCAAGTTTGGTTACTTGTCTAACAAGAATTATTAAGGGTAAATATAGCAAAGCTTCTTAGTTGGGTTGATAGTAATACACTTGCTCTCCATCTCTGGTCCACGAGAGCAGCAACCAAGAACAAAGGGTGCAAGAGTTTTGGGTAATTAGCAATTGGAAGCTTGGGTTTTATAGTAGGATAAATTAGGGTTTTCACAATTAGGTTTTCGGTTTGCACCTCACAAAGCGTATCCCTCTTCAAGTGAGCTTATCTATACTTATTCATACTTATTTTGATGCTCCACCTATCATAATATATGCATCCTACATCATAAATATACACACGTTGCTTGAAAACCGAAGTTCATGAATAAAAGTTCACAACAACCTGATGTAATTGCATTTTTTGAGAAAACAACTTAAAATGAATTTTTAGCTTAAGATTCTGTTACTATACCTTATTCTATGTTCCCCTAGATATTATATTCCAAACCTAGACCAAACGATAGTAAACTCGTAGCTTAAACCCTAAGATCAAAAGAATTGGAAAAAGTGATAAAAGTTGCAAATAGGTAACTTTAAGACTGGTAACGACCACCCTAGAATCTATTTACGGATAACAAATGAATAAGATACAATTAAATGAAAATCTGTAAATTTACATATAAGCTGTCAAAAAATAGGAAAAGCCCGAGGAGCATACTTTGAGCTTGAATTCGAGGCCTTTAGGGTTAATATTAGAGGCTGTGATAGTTTAGGTTATTGTAGCCGGGACTAGTAGCTTTCCACAGCCCCTGAAATCATCCGATAAGGTGCTGCTATAAGAAAGTTATGGTCCACCAAAACACTGACCTCGCAGTCAGCACATGCTGAAATAAAACAATTATTTTTTAAGTCTGAAAACTGTCAAACCTTGCGACCAGCCTTTTTGGACACTGTTTTTAAGGCAGTAGAAGTCCGAGATGGATAAAGTGATTAACTAACTTTATAAAGTACGTAACTTCTAGTTTTCAGAAAGTCCAGACTCGTATGTTTAGGTGCTGTAACGAAGGAGTTATCGGTTAGTGAAATGGGTAACTCGTAAATATTTGGCACTTTTGAAAACGTAAAGATAAATATTTTACTTTTTCGAAATCCACGTTTTAACTTATAAAACTCGAGCGCAACTGTGTATGGGTGATGTAGGACTGATATTATTGCATTTGCATCATTGCGCGCTAGTTTTCATTATTCTAAAGGCATATTATTAATTTAGGTTGCGGTTAGAGTTTTCGTGCCTCGTTTTCCGTGCTTACTTTTCATTGACGATACTACTATTACTAGAGGTGAGTTTATAGTCCTCATCTTACACTTTTCAATCATTTATCAAATCTTGGGGATGAGATCATGTTTGTTTTACAAAATGGATGCAAGTACATTTTAGTTCAAGTATTACAAGTTTGCCTAAGTAGCTATAACCCACTATGCCCATCATCATGAACTGTTAATTACTGGATTGTAAGCGCGAATGTTATGAATAGATCTATTTGGGAATTAATATCCCCATTCGGGCAAGTAGCACTTGCTAGTATTCCGGTTGAACGGAGCGATGAAAGTATACCATTTTGGATCATATATATGTTACGGGTTGAACATCTACATTGGGCACCCTCATTTAAATGTACTTGATATACATTCATTGTTGGGCTTCAGTGTCATGAGCTTAGTGCATTTCGTAATACATTTTAGTGATATTGTAATTGCTACTCTATTACAGGGAAATCTTGATATCCGTCTCATTTAATTTATAAACCTATAAATTCACCAACATTATTGTTGACGTTTTAAAACATGTTTTCTCAGGTACTTAAGTGCTAGGTGTTGGCTTGATGTGCATTGGAGTATAAACAATACAAGATTACTTTTCGAACGACACTTAGAGTTCGTTCTCTCATGACTTGTGCAATGGTATTATGAAGTAATGCCCCCGGAACATCATTTCCGCTGCGACCCATTTTGGGGGTGTTACAGATTGGTATTCAGAGCCAAGGTTATAGAGAACTAGGTTGCATATTTTACCTAGACTATAACCGTTTTCAGACATTGCACCATACAAAAGTTTTTCAAGGGACATACATACATTACTGGTTTGCATCTAGTATACATGCTTACATGACATTCACCATTTTAGCATTAGTTGGTTATACTAAATGCTTACATAGGTTATATACGTGCTTACATAATATATATATAGAGGAGATATATACTTACATTTCCTTACGTATATCTTACATTTATATAAGAATTATTTATATAAATACTAGAACATTTCTCAAAACATTACGAATAACACAATGGTCCAAAGAATCTTACAAGACATAAACATATCATCTCACAACATTTCATCTTCGGAGCTTGACTTAGAGAACTAAACTAATCTTTTTTATTACTCTAATTTTGAAGAATCATGCTTGTAACATGACAAGGAGACACTACTATCATGACTCCAAAAACTGTTCAAGCCATGATCGATCAGGCACTACAAAGAAACTCTACCAACACTCATGATGACGAAAGCCAAAATTCGGGTGGAGGACCTGGAAGGCCCGTGCAACCTGCACGTGTTTGTTCCTACACTGACTTCATGAAATGCCAACCCTTGAAATTCAAGGCGTTGTTGGCTTGTCTTAATGGTTCGAGAAGATGGAATCAATATTCCACATCAGCGGTTGTGCTATTGACAACCAAGTGAAATTCGCTACCTGCACTCTGCTAGGTGCTGCACTAACCTGGTGGAATGGTCATGTGAGAACCTTAGGTCATGATGCTGCTTATGCTATGACTTGGGAAATTCTCAAAAAGAAGTTAACGGACAAATACTGTCCAAAAGGTGAAATTAAGAAACTTGAAGGTCAAAGGAAACGATGTTGGTGGTTACACTCAACGTTTCCAAGAATTGGCCTTGCTGTGCACTAAATTCCTTTCTGATGAGACCGAGAAGGTCGACAAGTACATCAATGGACTTCCTAATAACATTCATGGAAATGTTATGTCCGTAAGACCCAAGACTCTTGATGATACTATCGAATTGGCCAACGACTTGATGGATCAGAAGCTCCGCACTTATGCGGAAGGGCAAGCTGAGAACAAGAGAAAACTCGATAACAACAACCAGGCTCAACAACAACTTCTTAAGAAACAAAATGTGGTACAAGCTTATGCTGTAGGGTCTGGGGGAGAAGAAACCGTATGGAGGATCTAAACCTCTGTGCCCTAAATACAACTACACCATGATGGAGAGTGTGCACCCAAGTGCACCAACTGCAAGAAAGTCAGTCATTTAACAAAAGATTGTTGGCATCCCATTAATGCTAACAACCAAAGAACTATCATTTGCTATGAATGTGGGAATCAAGGGCACTACATGAGTGATTGCCCGATGTTAAAGAACCAAGGTATTGAAGCCCGAGGAATGGTGTATGCCTTAGGAGGAGGAGAAACCCACCAAGACATTAACAACATAGAAGACGATATCAATGCTTAGACTCTATCTCCTCAAAAAGTTCTCGTTGTATTTTCTCTTAAAAATTTCCATTGTACTGTACGAACAATTTCAAATAAGCTATCAAATCAATATGTTGTGAAAATTCCATCTAATTTACTTTAAAACACTATTTATATATGCAAACTACTATCACATATATTATGAAATCATGACACTAATTTGATAAAAATAAGCATAGCATCGTTAGCCCTCAAATATACATAGCTTGATCAACTATGTATAATCCAGGAAAGTACCATGCCATGCTGAGAAGTCACCTTAAAACGTTTGCTAAAAATCAAAATTTCTATTTATATTCTCGAAGGACAACCCACCAACAAGTTCAACTGTCATCAAGGAATTGAGACCCGTACCAATGTGATTCCACCTTAAGATAGCAAATTAACTTAGCATGTATTAGGAGAATTAAGACAAGTATATACACCTCTTTATCAACACTATTTCGGAAGGCAACTCAAACTGAATTGCGGGACACAATTCTTTTAACACGGGGAGACTGTAACAATTCAGATTTTCACACCTTTATGCATGCATGGGAGCCCCTAAACCCATCTACACTTAAACCAATACCCGCTATTACCCTTAATATCGAATTCTTGTCAAGACTACTACGTATAAACCTCAATAACCGGTTCTATACTTATACATATTTATACATTCCAAAATTTAATCAAGACTTTTTAATAACGCGATTAGTACTACGGTTAAACTAAAGAAACTAGTTATAGATTTCTCTATGGCTTAGCTAACCAAAAACGAGTGTATGTCATTATTTTTCTTTCACCACAACCTAGTGATAATTCTCATAAGTAAACTAAAGTAAATCTTATATTTCTTTCCTTGTTTTCAAATGATACATACAATAAAAACTACTTAAGCAATAAATCTAACACAAGAAATTAATTAACTTTCCTAAAAGCTAGCAAAAACTCGTGTACATATTTATCCAATTTCACAAATCAGTAATGTTTTTCCCAACTAGAAAAAGATGTACAAAAATCCCATCATAATATAACTCTAATACCTATTGGATAAAGCCCACATCCCCTTTTATAAATCCCTCAAATCCCACGTGATAATCTTGGCTGTGCTTCCTTGTTTCTGCTTCCCACGCAATAGCAACAGTAAACCCCTTTAAAATCCTGTACCTTGACCATGTATAAACCCCAAAAATATTTTGCCTAAATGGGGTTAACATGAAAACGTGACCACATGAATGAAACACTATACATGCACTACTAATTGATTATAAAAGGTCTTACATCCCCTTGCAAACACAGAAGAAAACACTATCAGGTTTATTATCATACTCTTTCACCATTGTTCTTTATTCTTATATCCTTGGTTTTTGACTCATATAAACACACACTCAACACTTACAAAAAAAATTAAAAGTCACTCTTTTCCCTCTTGTCTTGACTTACAGCAGAAACTAAAAAAAAGGGGAAGGAAAGAGAGCAAGCAAAACTCAAGTTTGGTTAATTGTCAAACAAGAAGTATTAAGGGTAAATATAGCAAAGCTTCTTAGTTGGGTTGATAGTAATACACTTGCTCTCCATCTTTGGTCCACGAGAGCAACAACCAAGAATAAAGGGTGCAAGAGTTTTGGGTAATTAGCAATTGGAAGCTTGGGTTTTATAGTAGGATAAATTAGGGTTTTCACAATTAGGTTTTCGGTTTGCACCTCACACAGCGTATCCCTCTTTAAGTGAGCTTATCTATACTTATTTTGATGCTCCTCCTATCATAATATATGCATCCTACATCACCAATATACACACGTTGCTTGAAAACCGAAGTTCATGATTAAAAGTTCACAACAACCTGATGTAAATGCATTTTTTGAGAAAACAACTTAAAATAATTTTTTTGCATAAGATTCTGTTACTATACCTTATTCTATGTTCCCCTCGATGTTATATTCCAAACCTAGACCAAACGATAGTAAACTCGTAGCTTAAACCCTAAGATCAAAAGAATTGGAAAAGGTGATAAAAGTTGCAAATAGGTAACTTTAAGACTGGCAACGACCACCCTAGAATCTATTTAAGTGTCGGGTCATTGGTGCACCTTGTAAAGAGCAATGTAAAGAAAATTTAGCAAGTTGAATTATCAAAAACAGATAACAAACGAATAAGATACAATTAAATGAAAATCTGCAAATTTACATATAAGCTGTCAAAAAATAGAAAAAGCTCGAGGAGCATACTTTGAGCTTGAATTCGAGGCCTTTTGGGTTAATATTAGAGGCTGTGATAGTTTAGGTTATTGTAGCCGGGATTAGTAGGTTTCCACAGCCCCTGAAATCATCCGATAAGGTGCTGCTATAAGAAAGTTATGGTCCACCAAAACACTGACCTCGCAGTTAGCACATGCTGAAATAAAACTCAATTATTTTCTAAGTTTGAAAACTGTCAAACCTTGCGACCAGCCTTTTTGGATACTGTTTTTAAGGCAGTATAAGTTCGAGATGGATAAAGTCATTAACTAACTTTATAAAGTACGTAACTTTTAGTTTTCCGAAAGTCCGGACTCGTATGTTTAGGTGCTGTAACGAAGGAGTTATCGGTTAGTGAAATGGGTAACTCGTAAATATTTGACACTTTTGAAAACGTAAAGATAAATATTTTACTTTTTCAAAATCTACGTTTTAACTTATAAAACTCGAGCGCAACTGTGTATGGGTGATGTAGGACTGATATTATTGCATTTGCATCATTGCGCGCTAGTTTTCATTATTCTAAAGGCATATTATTAATTTAGGTTGCGGTTAGAGTTTTCGTGCCTCGTTTTCCATGCTTACTTTTCATTGACGATACTACTATTACTAGAGGTGAGTTATAGTCCCCATCTTACACTTTTCAATCATTTATCAAATCTCGGGGATGAGATCATGTTTGTTTTACAAAATGGATGCAAGTACATTTTAATTCAAATATTACGAGTTTGCCTAAGTAGCTATAACCCACTATGCCCATCATCATGAACTATTAATTACTGGATTGTAAGCGCGAATGTTATGAATAGATCTATTTGGGAATTAACATCCCCGTTCGGGCAAGTAGCACTTGCTAGTATTCCGGTTGAACGGAACGACGAACGTATACCATTTCGGATCATATAGATGTTACGGGTGGAAACATCTCTGGCACCCTCATTTAAATGTACTTGATATACATTCATTGTTGAGCTTCAGTGTCATGAGCTTAGTGCATTTCGTAATATATTTTTGTGATATTGTAATTGCTACTCTATTACAGGGAAATCTTGCTATCCGCCTCATTTAATTTATAAACCTATAAATTCACCAACATTATTGTTGACGTTTTAAAACATGTTTTCTCAGGTAATTAAGTGCTAGGTGCTGGCTTGATGTGGATTGAAGTCTAAACAATACAAGATTACTTTTCAAACGACACTTAGAGGTCGTCTCCTTCTGACTTGTGCAATAGTATTATGGAGTAATGCCTCCGGAACATCATTTCCGCTACGACCCATTTTGGGGGTGTTACAGAAGGAAAATGAGTTTTTTTAATTGAAACTCAAAAGATGGATCTTCTTTACCTAGATCAATTTTGTAGCAAAAACCCAACTACAAAATTAATACACATTTGAATGCAAGTAGATCCGTTAAGAAAAACCCCTTCAAAAATTATTAAAAACAACTAAAATGCAAAAACTTACGAATTAATTTGTGAAGGTAACAATGATTGTCGACAATTTTGGTTGTTAAAATATGTTGATTTAGGGTTTTGTATAGTTTTATTGATTAATTCGTCGGTTTTTGTAGCAAGCGTCGATCGCAATCTTAATCATGTGAAAAACATAAAACGAATTTTTTAGATCCTCATATGTGTCCGATTGGTGGTTGTCGGAGGTTGAGATGGAATATAGTTTTTTTTTGGGTTTATTGATCGTTGGTCTGATTGTAAAAATATAGGATTTGTGTTTTTTTACATTAGGTCCTTCAGTTTATAATATCACTTCTGATTTTTAAGTTTTTTTATGCGATTTGCCCTTTAAAAATTGGTAGGATATGAGTGAAGATTGAAAAAAATCTTTTACTTAATAAAGGAAAACGTCAAGTGGGATATTCGTATTTCAAAAAAATCAAATCATACTTAATTTAGTAAGAATTTAATTATTTTTTTCTTTTTTAAAAAGTTGATTAACAAATATAAAATAGTTATTTCTTTATTTGGCAATACTTTTAAAAAAAACGTTTTTACATAAATGGGAAAAGAAAAACACACACAAAAGTATAAGTGCCAAAAATAAAAAGAAAATAACTTCAAAAAAACCGGAAGTAATTTTGTAAAGTTTGGTGTCTAATATGCGTGTGTGATAGTTTTGGCATTAAATTGTAAAATTAAAATTAAGAGAGATAAACTCTATATGACTCATGAGTCCACCCAACCATCATTGAAAAAAAACAATACCCCATAACCACAAGCTCAGAATCCATCGATTAACATTAAACCTCTGATTAACATGAAACCAAACCTTTTTCACCAAAGTTTGTATCATTTTTCACCAAACATCTGATCTTTGATTTAGATCGATCTTTGTTCTTTTCTTCACCGAACCTCTGATCTTTGATTGAAAAAGGCTACCTTTGTTCGTTTGTATCCTTTTCACCAAACCTCCGATTAACACGAAAGTTCAATCAAAGATCACACCGTATGTCTAATCAAATGTAAGTTTTTAGTTAATAAATTCAAGGTATACTATTCATCATCTTATTAAATTATGATTGATTTGAAGTTTTTTTTGGGTAAGTAAGTTGTGGGTTTGTGTTCTTGTGTGCTTTGATTGATCTGTCCTCAACTCGCCACTATAAGAAACCACATGGCCTTTTATCACATGACAATGCTTTGATTTGAAGCTGATCAGATAGTTTTTGTGTGCTTTGGTTTGTGTAGTTTTTGTGTGCTTTAGTTGTGTTTTATTATTGTATTACTGTTGTTTATTATTATTAAATTTAGGTGACTTGAAGATGACAAATGAATCAATGAATGTGTTGCAAAGTGGTTTCAGTTTTAATTTGTGTAGGAGGAATGATATGTTGATGAAAAAGGGGTGTAAAAACTTGAACTACTTTTTTGAACTTTAAGGTTATACTTTATGAATTATTGTTTCTTTAATGTGTTAGTTGTTTTGTAAATTTAGGTTAGTTGTTTCTTAAGATTGTGAGTTTGATTGGTTAAGCTGTGTTTAGGTTGCTAATAAGTGATCATCTTACGTGGTAGGATAGCGAAAAGGCGTAACTGAAGATACGATATATAATTGTGTTTAGATAATGTAGATATATGATGTTAAAATATTTGACACCTATTGGTTTGATGCAATATTGTTTCCATAGAGTGATTTACCATATGTAACCATGATATGTTGATTATGTGTTTAGGAAAACTGTGGTAGTTTGTAACAGAAAGTATATAATTCATTGAGAAGATTTGATTGATGAATATATTCCGCTTAACCTTTAAGACACTTAATTTTAATCTTAGTTGTGGTGAAGAGTATTAAGTTATAGGTGCCGATTAGGTGGCCCAAGTTAGTTGGAAAGGTGGGGTTATCTATTAGGTTTCTTACGATACAGAGATCTTTCAGGATGCAGTTTTCGGGTTGACTTATTAGCTTTTGGTCTTATAGAAGTGTTTAGATTATTTGCTTATTAGCTTACAGACTTATATATGTAAAAGTGTGATAAGTGAGAATCATCCTTATGTAAGTTGCTATCTTTCTCAAGAAGCCACATCAAGAGCTTTTCTGACATTGGTTCTATAAGACCATATGCATAAGCTCTTTGGCTTTACACAAACACCCAAAAGGGCTTTATAGCTTTACCTGAATGCACTATTTCAATAAGATGTGTTTAACTCGAACAAAATTTACTACAAGCTTCGAATTAAAAACTGATTTAGGATGTAGCTGTAATAAACACCAAAAATTCACTTCAATTTTAATAATGTTGTTCAAATTTGATGATGAACTTAGAGGTTCTAACGATGTCGGTTTGTGTTGTTTATTGAAGGAACTATATGGACAACATCACATTTTATACTTGGAGTAATGGGATCGGGTTTATTATCATTGGCTTAGTATGACACACCTTGGATGGCTTGCTGATATGTTAAAATCAACACCATGTTTTCATACTAGAAGTCGAATCTAGACGAATTTACAAAGGATAAAGTTGTAAATGCACTAAGAATAGCTTTACGTTTCCATTTGATTCTACAAACAGCAGATGGGAATTGGTCCGGCGACTACATCCCATAGCAGAATTTTGCACACAGCTCAAAAGCATCTGAACCATTAGGGATATCATGAAGGTCCACGGTAAAACCTCCCCTCTCTCCTCTCTGTGAGCAAGCAACGTTGTTGCAGTAAGCCAGACTTTTGAAGAAGCGAGAACTGTAATTATGTTTACCACAATGGCTTATATTTTTAGTTGTTAAAAGATATAGTACATGTATAAATGTGTTCACATTTAATTGTTTTATCTGAAACAAACATTATTCTCTCTAATGAACTGAGGCATAACAGGGCACCAATTTCAGACACACCAATTAGAACTTAGAAGAAAGTTATTGGCATTGGGTCTCTTAGCATATCTTATGAGGAAGTTGCTCTAAACAAGTTACTTGAAGGAGTAACAGAAGATGAGATCGCAGTTGTCCATGTAAGTACCCAGTTGATTCTTTTATATATGCTATAATGATTACAGAAAATAAAATAATTATAATCTTTTACTGTATGGAACTATGGATAATAATTACAGTATTTGTAAGACATTATCGATTTACATCAATTGTAAAGACTGTTGGGGAAATCAAATGTCACAAGAAAACGTGATTGATGATCAGCCTAAAGGTGGAGGCAATGCCCTTAACATTAATAGATATATACCCTTGATCTTTATACATGTATAAGCCTATTTATAAGTTCCACGGAAAAAAAATTGACCACTAGATGACAATTAGATAATACCAGGAAGTTATTACTCTGCAATCTTTTAATACATGTGTCCCATCCCATTATAGAAATATTTTATATGTAGTGTTCATAATTAAGAAAACAACCGAGGTTGCCAAAGAAACCATAACTCTCTTAAATAAATAAATGAAGTCACTATAGGGCTATAGGCTCGCTTATATCATGACAATTACTAATCACTCAAAGTGAGTGATAACTTTTCAGCTTATAGAACATTATGGGCATGAAAACAGTGAATACACATATAAACAATGTGCATGTCGTTTTCTCTAAAGGAGTGTTTAGGAAAGATAAATTTAAAGCGACAAACAATAAGGTTGAAATAAACTTAGATGCTGCTAAAGAACTTGCTGAGAAAAAGGAGTTTAGGAGAGCTACGGTATTACTTTTCTGTGTTTTTAGGGGCGTTTGACACTAAAATACAAGAATACTTCTAAATCGATGAACATAATTTTAATGTAGTTGCATATATGTTAGCAGCATCAGGTGTTGTGTCTAAGTTTGAGGACGATGAGGGCGAGGCGGGTATATTGATGTTTGTCTCGAAAGATATGATATTCGCATGTCTACTAATTTTTAGTCACTTTCAACTGATAAAAAAACAGATGTTTTACGATTTCATTGGCTCTTTTTAGAAAGAGCTTGATAGAAGGACGGAGGAACAATTTACCAAAATAGGGGCGCTGACTGCAAGGTATGGTATTTTCTTCGTCTTCTAACCATATGCATGATGATATGTTAATGTTGATAAGGATTTGTAACATTGGCTTATAAAAATTTGGCTTCTTTTATGTAACGGAGTGTGTACTTTTACTTTGAGTTTTTCGAGAATTAATGGTTCTGTTGCGATTAACACTGGGATTGTTTACCAGCATGCATAGGCAGCTAGATCATGTGATGACATTCCCACTAGCTCAAATGGGAACAAACGGTTCCCTTGATGGTCAAGGGCCGATACGCTCCTAAGAAATTTGAAGGAACCTTAAGAAGATGCATTAGTAAGTTCTGCTCTTTGTTGTCGGTTCTTACACAAGAAACACAATGATATAAAAAGTTAATGATTTACTTAATCTTGAGGATGGGTAGATCACACAGGTTAAATATTGGGTCGAAATAGGTTCAGGTTAAAACATGTCGGTATTAATACATGTCGACGGGTCACGACACGTTGGCCTCTAATGACAAACTTGGATCCAACCATCTGAACAGGTCAAAAAATAAGTTAGACATTGGATGCCATGATTACCAAAAAGAAAAACAAGTTGGAACAAGAGTGCTTTGATTGTGGGAAGAAATATAACATGGAAGGGCCCATTTGGTCTGCTCCTGTTCATGCTCAAGATTGGGTGACATCCATATTATCAGACGTGAAAGACATGAAGAACCACCTTTTTCAGAGGTACATAGAACTAAACTGATTCTTATTTATAGTGAATTATCAAATTGAAACTAAAAAGAGAGTTGCATAGTTTGCATGTATTTTAGTGGGTTATAAGTTATAACGAGATAATACTTTATCCGTTTTGCATATCAGGATACATTTTGCTTATCCGCTCCTCTTATTTCGGGTTACATTACAACTTACGTGAATTCCAAAATTTTCAGGAATTGTCCGATGTTCCTCTTTTCTTGAGTATGCACAATCTTTGTGCAACCCTTAAATGCATTTCCCCACCTGCAGTAATATTTGATGTGATCAATGATGGATATCGCATATTGTTACTCACGTAACCCTTTGGGTTTAAAGTCGGATGTTCCTATGGATGTCATATGGGATATCAGGCGATGTTGGGTGAGATCTCTTTATTTTACTTTTTTTGGTTACAATCGTTTTCATTTAAGAATGTAAGCATTTTTTAATTTAATTTGTCTTTGATGCTTGATATTGATCCTCTTTTTTTTCTTTAATCAAGGTTAAAAATCATTCTGTAAAAGAGCAACCCTTTGATCAGTCTGGAAATGAGATTCTTGCTAAAGAGCCCATTCCTCAGGTACCCTGCCCTCGATTTGAGATCTATTTAGAGGTGTTAAAATGGGCGGGTCGGGTAGATTGGGTAACATGTCAATACGTTGGAAACACTTTCGTCCGTTTATTACAATGAGAATATTTTTATAATTAATTGATTTAGGAGGTTGTTTAGATTAATTACACACTATAGATAGGTTAAAATGGTCACCTATAGTTCTGTTATCTTATTTTAACCTATAGATAAATTCGACCCATGGAACGAGCAAATAGTACAATTCCAATTTGTTTCTATTTTTGGTTGGGTCAACAGAGTCCAAAAAAATGTTGATTATAACTAATAAAATCCTATTTCAAGGGTGTTAATTAATATCAAGATAACTTATTTTTCTTAAAGAAGTTTTTTCTTCCCTCCATTAATAGAAGGAGCAGCTGAACTAATATTGGTAAAATCAGTCCCTCAAAGCTTATAGACGGAAAATTTGAAGTATAACTTTGTTAAACAATGCAGGAAGAAGGTACAAGTGAGGAACCAGAGGACGTTGATGAGTTAACCCAGAAAGTTGCAGTTTTGAAAGCATGAATGACGTTGTTGTTTTGAAGTTAGCTTCTTTATCTGGTTAGGAGGGCTCTCTTTGTGTTGATATTTTGTTAATTTATGCACTTTAGATGAAAGGGAAAGGGAAAGGGAAAGGGATTACTCACAAGGAAACTTGCTCCACTTCTAGGAGATTATCCAACAATATTCCCAAGGTTTGTTACTTGCAATTATGGTAAATGTGGGTCATATTTTTTATCATTTTTTTAATGTAACTATAATGCCATTGATTGCTGATGTAGGTGAGACTAAAAAGATATTTGAAAATGAGGGGTGCTCATGGTGGTCCATGGAGGAGGCTGTGTGCATTGCCTGCTTTATGGGTAGGTCCTTTTCATCTTAATATGTTAAATATGCATATGAACACCATGTGGTAGCAATGTTTTGTTACTTTTGTTGATTATATATACGAAACTATTAAAATTTGGTTAATTTTGCGATATTTGTTTAGTTACTGAGTGTGCAGATAACAACTACTGTATATGTGAGTATTATTTGTGTTGTGATAGTTAGGATGCTCGCTAATGCGGTGTTACTTATTTTGTTGGGAATATGAGGTTGCAACAATGGGCACTTGCGAGTTATGTAACAGATCATAAAGGGTGAATTTTTAGTTGGATTTACCTTAAAAACACTTTCTCAAAAGTCTGTAGAACTATTGGTGTCTCAAATTTGATGACTTAATTGTATTATATCATTATATTGTTTGTGCTAACTGTGACGATGATGTTCAATCTTTATCGAGCTTCTCAAAGGTTTTTTCCAGGAAATATAATCCTCAATAATTTCAAGAATTTTTCTCATAAATTCTTGACTGGAAAGCGACAAAAAAAGAGCTTTTGGACCTATGCATCATCAGCAAGTATTTGCCCGACGAGGTAAGTAACTATAAAAAAATTATAAGTATAAGAATCTTAAGTAGTTGTGTCGATGTTTGTTTCTTACGTATAACTTTTCTTTATAGTTTGAAATTGGTGAGAAGATTCGGTACACGCTCAATGTGCCATGATACACAATCTTACCTCGAGTGGAGGGAAGATAGTACTTGGAACAATAGGGATGCGATGATGATGTGTTGATTATAACAATTTACGATGAGGTTTAGTTTCATACTCTTTAACATAAAAAAGTTGTTAACGGATCGAATAGGTAACATTAAAAAATTGCTAACGAGTCAAATGAGTAGGAAGTTAAATAAAAAAATTAGATTTATGCAGTGTTTTTAGTTCATGGAATCTGATCCAGTTTATGGAATTAGTTGAATGAAGTAACATGAAAAAGAAGAAATAATTTATACAAGGTTTAGTTCTTGATATCAGCAAATACTATTCTATAAAATGTGTAAAGATATGAACAAAAATTATGGGGTAATCATGTATTATGATTTAGACGTTGAAGCATTATGGTGTGTGGTTCTTGAATCCCAGTAAATTGAAAATATAATGAGTAGAGCCGCATCGAATATATGTGTCAAGATGCTACAAGGTAAAGTCTTATTTGTAGGGGCGGAAGTAGTAGGTGTGGTGGTGGCAACCATTGGATATGTGATAATTTTTGAATTGAGGATGTTTCTTTTTCATTCAGGTGTGATGGGAACAAAAGAGCACATGCGGTTGACTGTTGAAGTATATCATAATTTAAAGGTAACACCTTCTACTCATATTGTGGATTTGTTTTTAATATTGGGTCAAACTAGAAATTATCCCTAAGCTAGCAAATTTCAGGTTTTAAGATCATAAGGGCATTGTGGTTGGGGTTCATTTGAGGGCGCATTTGAGACCAATAACAAAGAATAAAGACCATTCCATGGAGATTTTTGAGATATGGGTAATGTGTCTACACATGAAAAAATTGAAATTACGACAATCAGGGATCTTTAATCTTTATACTGATGTAATCAAAGGCACCGAAGATATTGGTTTTGTCCAGGACCGAACTGATGTAGGCTTTGAACACACATACACGTTGAAGTGGTGTAGGCACATAAGCAATCTTGCTAGATTTGTTGCTATGAAAGGTACGAAGTAATTTAGACGTTACCAAATGGAAAAAGTCAATAGTATGGACGATCCGTCTAAAGGAAGATACCGTGAATTTTATGACTTTATCAGTGTGATTTTGATATTGTTGGTAATGAATCGATCGGAGCAGAGGTGGATAAAATATTGACTGAATTACTCGATGAGCTAAACATTGATGAATATGAGGTAAATAAACGTTGGTGAATATGAGGTAAATTTTCTGTTGATTTTTCATTGTCCAATTTGACACATAAGATCTGTGTAAATAGGGGTTGATGTTTCTATATTATCATTTTTGATGTCTTTTCTGATCTATATTATTTTTGCAGATAAAGTTGAACCATCGAAAATTACTGGATGGTATGTTGGAAAGTTACACAGCAATCAAATTATTGTTTAACAATCCATCATTTTTGTTATCAGATTGATGAGAAGGGTCTGGATACCGAAGCTGCTTAGAAGATTGGTTCAATTGTGAATTTAAGAGGTCTCCCATTGGAATTATTATCAGAACAAAAAAAGTAGGAAGCCAATTTCTTACAAATGATTCGTCAAATATTAAACGATTTGGACAAGTTATTCCAAGCTCTGGATAACGCAAGATGTGTCCACAAAGTGAGTCTGGATTTATTAATAGCCAGAGGACTCGACTATTATACTGGTGTGATATACGAAGCCGTTTTCAAGGGGGCTACAAAGATCTGTTATTTTTATGATTGTATGCTTTTTCTCATTTATCTGGTAATATCTCTAATTGTAATATGTATATGTTCTCAAGTTGAATCTATTGCTGCTGGTGGATGTCATGACAATCTTCATGTATTCACTAATTATACGGACAATTTAAACATGTTTGGTTTTTAATTTGTCTCCAAAAGTATTTTGTGCAACAAGATTGTGCCAAATACTTTGTAAAGGTGCATCTCTATTATTTACTATGTACAAGATGTTATGCTTTCGTTTTATTTTTTAATCCGTACCATGTTTTTTATATTCACATTAGAAATAAAGAAAGCATATTCATTAAGAACTATATAGCAAAAATAATTAAAAGTGGTTTGAATAGAACACATTGAGTAAATAATACAAATAACAATAACTAAATAAAAAAATTATGTTCAACACGGGTCTTATAACTAGGAATGAGGAAAAATAAATTGACGGATTTGTTGGGGAAATAATTTTGGTTAGTCGAAAGCAAAAATTAAGGATAAGAATGGATGTTGACAGATAGAGGAGTGTTCCATTTTTTTTACCAATTCTTCTTTTATGGTCAAAAGTCAAAATAAATATTCTATAAAGTATTTTATAAAATTTTCTACTTTGTTTTGACCGATTTATTTTAAAAAAGAAAGATATTCATATTGATAACTCATCTTTAAAATCTTCGATCTTAAAATTCATAACTTCAATGAGATCTAACATCATGTCTTACATTGTTCGACAAATCAAATCTTCATCAATCATTAAAGTAAAATCATTTTTTTATACGAATTAGGTTTTTGATTATTTTTGTCCGATTATATTGTTATAATTTAACAATATGGAGGTCTTAAGCTCATGAAATTTTGATCCTTTTCGAAAACTATAACACACATATAGATCAAAATAACCGGACTTTGTATAAAATTACACATCGTTGCCGCCAGACGCGGGTACTCAACTATTATTATTAAAGCTATGTTAACGTCTTATGTCTTTATTACACATTATAGATTACAGATTCAAACTTTAAGAGGTTTCTCGATAATTTTAACAATTATGATGCGGTATACCACACGAAGATGCTCAAGCTACTCTTGGTGACTTCAATGATCCTTTCATTTCTATTTCATTGTCTAAAGATTTTGTAGATAAAAACGTTGCAGCTAATTAATAGTTAGTAATTTTGTGTTTATGTCGATTACATTTCATTTTGTAGTGACATCTATTGTTTGGATTTGGAATAGTTTGCATTGTTATTGTTTGGATTGAGATCCTCTAAAGTTCATATGAACTTTACAAGTAAAGTTCTTTCAAAAACATAACAGTGAGGCCTACTGAGGGACCCAGTTTACTTTAGTTTTGTGAGAGAACTTTATCGGTAAAGTTCATATAAACTTTAGATGATCTCAATCATTATTGTTTATAGTTATTTTAATTAAAAATCGCCATTTCTTTCGTAAAGTTAATGTTAGTAAAAAGTATGAACAAATAACATTTGCTCGTCACAAAACTTAGTCACAAGGTATCCGCCGCCGCATTGCGCGGGTACTCTGCTAATTAAGTATAAATAACTTTTACCTTTTAAAATACCTCTTAAACACTACAGTGACATATCAAAAAAGAAATGATAGATGATGATGGTCACTACACTTTTTTTAATTCACGCGTGAAAGAGGGTTTGCGGGGTGGCGTGTAACAATGAAGGTGTCATATAAGGCTCCTTTTATCAGTCACTACTAAAAATCCTTTCTCACCAGACACATCAGCGCCACATCAGCTTTCTCTCTCCTACTTTTTTACCTTCACTATCCCTCACACTTTACTATTATCAATCACAATATCCCTCACCATTAAACCCATATTTTTTTTTAAAACTAAAACTTTTATTATTCATAAATTAAAAATACTACATTAAAAATTAAAAACATTACATTAAAAATTAAAAACATTACATTAAAAAGGACAATGCTCGACTAAAAAAAGTCAAGTCACGTTGGATTTTTTATTCTCTTTCCGCTTGTATCACTTCAATGTCTGGGAGCATTATTGGTTCGTAATTCGCAGCCATAAATAGGATTTGTTTGAGTTGTATGAAAAATGAGGAGTAGAGAGTGTATTTTTTTGAAGTTGTGTTTAATTTTTTTGATGTTTATGGGGTATTTATAGATAAATAAAATGGTAAGAAAAAAAGTTTTTTTTATAAATATTAGCCGTTGTATTTTTGGGTCCACTAATACACAATGCCCGAAATGTTTGTGGCTCACCGATTGCACTCTTTTTTCGCCCTAGTCACGCGCGAGCAACGAAGGTTGCAATGGGTCTCACGCGTGAGACTTGGCCCACGGATGCTCACGAATTGGATTCTCACAATTGATATTTGTAGCCTAATGTGGTTGTTTTTAGTTAAACTAAAAAATCAACATATTCCACTATTAAGGGGGTATTTGTTTTGGCTTATACGTGAGCTTATGATTTCGGCTTATATTTTAGAAGCTCCAATTTTTCGGGTTATTTTGAAACTTGTGGACTTATATAAGTTTATTATGATATGTTAAATCTATATAAACTAATAAGTTTCAAAATAAGTCAGAAAATTAAAACTTATGAAATATAAGCCGAAATCAAATAAGCCTTATAAGCCCACGTATAAACCAAAACAAACACCTCCTAAAACTCTCTACCATTTTAAAAACTTTAGAGCAAAGAGGGCCCTAGTTCTTTAAACTCCGAACCCAAGTACACATTTCTTGTCAAATCTTGTCTCAAAATTCACTTTCAACCCATCATATAAAACCCAAAGATTCTTGATGGGTTTTGAATATTCAGCTTAAAGATTCAATCTTTGGAACCATTATCATTTTGGGTAAGTGTTTCTTATGTTTTCCCATTAAGGGGTTTAGTTCATAACTTGTTAAAAATTGCTTCTTGATGGTTAACTTATCATAACTGTTTCTGTTCACATATGGTTTAGTTATTTCTTTCTAGGTAAGATTGGTTTTGAGAAGTGGGCTCTTGGGTTTTTAATGATGTGTTGTTGGGGTTTTTGAAATTGTCCCAAAAAAATAAAATGCCAATTAAAGTTTGAATTTGGTTCCTTCATCCAGCTCACTCACTCTGCTTTCTAGTTGTTATTTAAGTTAATGCATGTTGTTAGATTTTTATTTTGGGTGGGGTTTGTTCCATTTGTCCAATATCTCTTTGTGTTTAGTTTTGCTTTTTGAGAGTGATTGGTGGCCTAGTGGTCAAGGCACTCTGATGTCCTCACAATTCTCGACCGATTTGATTGTTGGTTTCCAACCGAATTTAACTGCTTCTTAACTGTCGAAAAAATCTGTTTTTCAACTAATCTCTTTGTTTTGCTTTGTTCTCTTGTGTCTAAAAACAAAGTGTTCTTCTTGATTTATCCCAATTAGGATTTCGTGAGGCATCTATAGGGTCGAAATACTTTATTCAGATCGTGAGCATACTCGATTCAAACAATATCCAGGGTTATCATGTCACCCTAACCTCAATTTCTAACAACTTTGAGGGTGGCCAGGGAAAGAGTCGGACACGGTCTTGGGGATACCGCGGTTAGGCCGCATACGTATTAGTCAAAGACTCGCCTTCCCCGCTCATCTTTGGATAATTAGATTAGGACTTAGGAGCAGCTCAAACTTTTCCAAACATAGTTGATTAACTGATCAGCAAAAGTTCGATCAAGCACATCCAAACATTATATTCTGCATTACGTTTTGTTAAAGGTGAGATATTTTTGTTATTCCATATCACATAAAAACTTCCAGGATGTAATGCCATATACTCCTAAATAGCAAGTGCAAAAGGTTGTTACTTATTGAGTTATGCAGTGTTGTTTGTGCGTTGATTATGAGCAGCCTTTGCTATTTTTTATTAAATCTTTCCATTAAGTTATCATTTTTACTTTGTTAGGGCATTGTGTTGGTGGACTTAAACTTGAACTTGTTTGGTATCCAAAGCATATATTTAGTCTGACTCAGTGAGTTTGGTTTGGTCAGCATCTAATTGGTTCGTTCTCTAAAGATAGATTAATGTGACTATGGAAAATTTGTCCCTTGTTTAAACTGATTATCTTAGTGTCAAGTACTAATAGCTGCCAAAGGCCTAAATTGTTAGCTGGCCCTTATTTGGATGTGCATTTTCATAGTGATTATTTCAAGTTCAAGAATCATATAATTTCTTAATTAAATAAATATTTGATTGAAGTTGAGGCTAATGTAAATAAATATTTCATAGTGGTCCTAAAAAGTCGAAGTCAACATCAATTTGGCCAAACACTTGGGAAAAAGCTATAAGTGCTTTTGCAGCGTATCCAAACACCCTCTAAATATAACTAGCATCTAGTTCGCTTTCCTTTCAACTTATTGCCACGGACTTACAAAGTAACATATTTGATTGACCTGTAGTAATAATTCAAGAAGCGTAATAGCATATACAGTCAAAGTGTTTGAAATCATCTCCCATTTATGTTTACATCCATAGACTGTTGCTCCTAAAGTGCATATTTGACCCGTTGTGCTTGTTCTCCACGGATGGAATGCTTGGTTATAGACCAGGTAGATTGTTGCTCCTAAAGCGCATGCCCGAAGCTATTTGCTTAACATGATATTCATGTTTTTTATACAAAGACATCTTTAACTTTTGTTTCCATGTGTTCCGTAGTTATGCGTGTGTCTGTTAATTTTAAGCAATTAATCTTTATTTATCCAAGCATGGTGATCTTTGTTTACGTGTTGTGTACTTATTACTTCATTTTTTTAATACTTGTAGCATATAATAGACGCTGTGATTTATAAACCTCGACCATTACATTCAAGAATTGTAACCAAAGTCTACAACTGATATCAAGATTACTAGAAAACATGGTTCCAACACTCGAAGATATCAAGGGTGGCGGAGGATCCATCAAAATAGGAACCACTGGTACAATAAGTGCCTTAATGTCAAGAGAATTGCACAGAGTCAAAGACGCGCCTCCAAATCATGCGCCTCCAAATCCTGCCATTGATACAGGTCTCAAAGCAAGAGTACAAGCAGATGGAGCAAGCTCGAGTAACACCACCAATACAAACGAAAATACCAAACCCCACAAAACAAGAAAAACCAACAGAAATCCCAATAGACGGAAAGGTTCTTATATAGTTGAAGTTGTGGACATAAAATGCAAGATGCCCGACCCCATCACAAATCGGCTCAGGAAGCTGCATTTCTCTAAGCTTTCGGAAACTCACGGTTAAATCACGAATCTTGTCGGGTTCTTGTAACTTTTAACCGTGATATCATTTTCGGCCCATTGTTGTTTTCCACTTCAACAGCTGAACAAATGCTTGGTATGAACCCCTTCTTTCTTCTTGCGCTTGTGCGTGTTTGAGATGAATCTTTGCCTTGTAAACTTTGCTTCCGAGAATGTAGTTCGAGCTTATTAAAGTACTCAATCTCTTGCATTATGAGCAATCCAACTGTGCCTTTTGTACCAATATCAACAGGAGGTTTTGCACCCATTTTTTCAGGGATGTATGAAGAAGTAGTTTGTGATTTAGTGTTGGACATTTTATGTGGTTTTATATTGATAAAATGTTGTTGAGCCTGAAATGTTTGCCTTATGATTTATATCCAAGGGGAAAAGTAGGATCTTGTTTTTGTGAAGATGATTAGGTGGTGATGTGTCAATGTCTTCTTCATGGGAATGGAATGCAATCAACATTAAATTTTGGACCAACTCTTACGCTCTGTTCCAAGTTTTGAAATAAAAGAAAAGAAGAGAAGTGATAAAAATGCCCAGAAAAAAATAAGAGATAAATGAAATTTGACTTTTTATTTTGTGTTTTCGAGTTAGTTCCGGAGAGAAGAGAAGAGAAGAGAAGAGAAGTGACTTTTTATTTTGTGTACCAAGTTTTGAAAGTTGGACCAACTCTTACAAATACAATGTTTGCTGTATAAAAATTTATTTTATATGTTAGGGCATTTAAGTTATTTTATAAATTATAAATTATAAATTTTCTTAATTACTTTCTTTCCAAATCCTCCCACTTTTAGGAAAAAGAAGATTTTTAAGAGAAAGTGAAGCAAATTTTCTCTCCATCTCTTTTCTCTTCTCTCCTTAAAAAAACTCGGGAACATGAATTTATTATGATTTTCTTCTACTTCTTTTATTTTCTTTCAAAAATATAACTCAGAAACACAGTGTTAGCTCAGCATGTGCTTTAGCTAAAAATATCCCTTTTTTCTCATTTTGTTCTAGTCATATACTTGCCTTTGGACCTTGTAAATATTAGCCGATAGATAGTTGGACCCAAACCCGAGTACATATGAGAAGCAAGCAATATTTAAACCCTAATGGCCCCTAACTCACGCACAGGCTT
Organism: Tanacetum coccineum; assembly: GCA_026074375.1. Classification (NCBI taxonomy): domain Eukaryota; kingdom Viridiplantae; phylum Streptophyta; class Magnoliopsida; order Asterales; family Asteraceae; genus Tanacetum; species Tanacetum coccineum. The sequence goes on from BQNB010055022.1 coordinate 22,926, forward strand.
ATGCCAACTATCTATCAGCTAAGAGTAAAAACGCGTTTGCTATTATACTTGTATCAAGCAGAGTACACGTGCTATGCAACACATAAACATTTTCATCTCTCCTTGTTAGGTCTGAATTTCAGGATCAATAAGCAATATAGTGTATAATCTAGAGAGAGAAAGTAGAGAGAGAAAAAGGGAGAAGGAAGATTAGAGAAAAGATTAGAATTAAATTAAGAAACACCTAGAGACACACCTCACAAATGAGGTGGTGGAGGAGTATTTATACCCAATTACAATATGAGCATGGAGCCTTTGTCTTTTAGACTTTTACCATTTAGCCCCTTTGTCTTTTAGACTTTTTCTATTTAGCTAAGTCTTATGACTTTATTTTAGTCACGAGCCTTTCACTTACCCTATTACACAATATTATTATTCTACTTATTACAAGACTTATATCTCGATAAGATCGTCACTTTTATCAATCCTAACAATCTTCCCCCAAGGGACGATCATTGAGATCTCTCTTTGATTGCATTAATGATCATCATTTCCTTATTCGTAACACGGATAAAGTGTAAGCGACGTTAGGTTGGTTCTACCTCGAAGTAGGACTCGGTATTTAGCTTAGTACCAGATAAAGTGTAAACGACGTTAGGTTGGTTCTACCTCGAAGTAGGACTCGGTATTTAGCTTAGTTCTGGTAAAATAATAAGCAACGTTTGTTTGATAAAAAAGTCTTAATTTTATAAAGGAAACATATTCACCCCCCTCTATGATTCTATAATAATTTTTTATTTCATCGATTTGAATAGTGGGGGCGTTGCTTGTGGAGG
>BQNB010055022.1:28939-39291 GCA_026074375.1 Tanacetum coccineum
CTGGTCTTGGGCCTGGTCTTGGGCCTGAAACGGATCATCTGAGCCCAAGTTATGACCTTTTGAATAAAGGGCCTTTCTTCACACGATCTTGGGCTTCCAGAAATAAAATGGCCCGTTCTTCAATACTTGGGCCTGCATGTAGTGTGATGAACGGGATAACTAATTGAATCTGTTGATTCTACGAATACCCAGAAACAATTCTTCTAATTATCGTTGATTCGAAAGGAATGCCGATAGTTAGGCAAAATTCTTGACAAAACTGCCAAAAATAAACTTTTCATATATTTTGGAACTCAATAGCCAGATGCATAGTACAATACTTAAATAGGAAAATGAAACTGAAACGGGCCCTAAAAGACAAACGGGCCGAAAGTTAAGCCAAAAACAAAAGTTCCAAATTCTCAAAAAAACACAAAAATGTAAATAACTCCTAAAATATGATGATTCAAGGCCCGAAACTTCCGTAACCCAACTACGTTAGGTTACCACGGCGATCTCCTCGTTCCAAGCTTCGAAACGGCTGGTCTTGGGCCTGGTCTTGGGCCTGAAACGGATCATCTGAGCCCAAGTTATGACCTTTTGAATAAAGGGCATTTCTTCACACGATCTTGGGCTTCCAGAAATAAAATGGCCCGTTCTTCAATACTTGGGCCTGCATCATTCTCCCCTGGATAGACAAAATTCGCCCTCGAATTCACAACAGGATCATCATCAGATGAATCACCGTGATAAGGCAACAAGTGCTTCACATTAAAGACATCAGAACAACGAATATGGCTTGGTAACTTCAAACGGTAAGCATTGGAGTTAATTTTCTCGACAACTTCTAGCGGGCCAATCTTCTTAGCTGATAATTTATTATACTCACCAACTGGGAAACGGTCCTTAGTTAAAATAGCCCATACAAAGTCACCCACTTCAAAATCTACTTGTCGCCGCTTTTGATCTGCATCCTGCTTGTACTTGGAGTTAGCTCGAACCAAGTTATCACGAACAGCTTTATGAACTTCATGCAACCCTTCAACAAAATCCTGCACTTTCTTAGGAACAGAACCAGAAACAGGGAGAGTCATTAAATCAAGAGGTCCACGTGGTTGAGAAGAATAAACCACCTGAAATAGACTAAACCCGGTGCTTCGATTGATAGCATGATTATGAGCAAACTCAGCCTGGCATAACTTCTGATCCCATGCTTTCACATGATCACCCACCAAACACCTTAACAGATTACCAAGTGATCGGTTAACAACTTCAGTTTGCCCATCAGTTTGAGGGTGATAAGCACTACTAAAATTGAGTTGAGTGTTCACCATCTTCCACAAGCTACGCCAAAGTTATGACCAGAACCTTTGAATCTGTTGATTCCAATGAATACCAAAAACAATCTTCCAACTATCGTTGATTCAAAAGAATACCGATAATCAGGCAAACTCCAACAATCGTTGATTCAAACGAATACCGATTATTAAGAGAATCTTAGCAAACCGCCAAGAACAAAGCAAAGCTTTTATTATTAAAACTCAAAGATATATTAATACAAAGAAAAGACCTAATATTTATAGGAAAACTAGAGACTTTTCGTTTTCCCTAAATTTATAACTGATTAGAAATTAAATACTTTCCTAATCACAATTTATGATTGATTAATAAGAAATTTATTGTGACTTTTCATTTTCCTAAACCGCATCATTCTCCCCCACTTAAAAAAACTCGTCCTCGAGTTTGCCTCACTCGTCCCTTGTACTCGTAGCATCCAAATTTGTATCCCTTGCATCAAATTCTCTTTCTTTATAATGACTCGACCTCGAACCTTGATCGTCTTAAAACCGAACTTATCGACCATGGGTGTAACTTTCAAATACCAATATTTTTTACGAATCAGAAATTTAAATGAACTTTGAAGGGCCTCCAATATTTGATGATGATCAATATGAAGAAGAATCGATGCCAATTTATGATACGATATCGAAGATGTCATTGAGGAAGAAGAAGGATTTATCGAGAAAGGAGGATTTGGTGGGAAAGAATACAACATCGAAGACGTCGTCGTTGTGGCTATTGATATTTTTTCTTTAATGATCCAAACTACTTTAAATGTTGATTTTGAGGAAGACATCAATACAAAATCACATGAGTTGGTTTCGTTTGCAAAAAGTATTATTATCAAGGTTAGCCAAATTTCGTTTAAATTTCTGATTCGTAAAAAATATTGGTATTTGAAAGTTACACCCGTGGTCGATAAGTTTGATTTTAAGACGATCAAGGTTTGAGGTCGAGTCATTATGAAGAAAGCGAATTTGATGCAAGGGATACAAATTTGGATGCTACGAGTACAAGGGACGAGTGAGGCAAACTCGAGGACGAGTTTTTTTAAGTGGGGGAGAATGATGCGGTTTAGGAAAATGAAAAGTCACAAAAAAAAAATTATTAATCAATCATAAATTGTGATTAGGAAAGTATTTAATTTCTAATCAGTTATAAATTTAGGGAAAACGAAAAGTCTCTAGTTTTCCTATAAATATTAGGTTTTTTCTTTGTATTAATATATCTTTGAGTTTTAATAATAAAAGCTTTGCTTTGTTCTTGGCGGTTTGCTAAGATTCTCTTAATAATCGGTATTCGTTTGAATCAACGATAGTTGGAAGATTGTTTCTGGTATTCGTTGGAATCAACAGATTCAATTTGTTATCTCTTTATTTTTCACTACATCAGTTGGTATCAAGAGCCGAAGTTCCTGATTAAAATGCCTCCAAGGAGAACCAGGAATATTAATGATGTCTATGAGCGTATTATGGCAAGAATGGACGAGCGATTAGATCAGTTTGTTGATCAATTTTCTAATCGAATGAATGATATGATGAATCTAAGAAGATGTGGGGATCGTAACGGTCGGAGAAGCGAAGACGAAGAGTTAGGAAATCCGTTCTTTGAGGGTGATTGTTCATCTTCTAATGAATTGGGAGATCATGGTGTGGCAGGTGACGATTATGAAGGAGCCCCAGTATTTGATGATGGTTATGAAGAAGCTCCAATATTTGATGATGATCAATTTGAAGAAGAATCGATGCCGGTTTATGATACCGATATTGAAGATGTCATTGGTGAGGAAGAAGAAAACATGGAAGATATTGTAGTTGTGGCTAATGATCTTTGCTCTTCAATGATACAAACTACTTTAAGTGTTGATTTTTCAAAAAACATAAATTCAAACCCTCATGAGTTAATTTGGTCGCAAAAAGGTAATTTGGTCGAGGTTAGTATTTTAATTGGTAAAAAATATCAAGAAGGGTACTTGAAAGATAAACCCATGGATGATAAGTTGGGTTTTAAAACGATCAAAGTTCGAGGTCGAATCATTATAAAGAAAGGGAATTTGATGCAAGGGATACAAATTTGGATGCTACGAGTACAAGGGACGAGTGAGGCAAACTCGAGGACGAGTTTTTTTTAAGTGGGGGAGAATGATGCGGTTTAAGAAAATGGAAGGTCACAATAAATTTCTTTAATTTTATTTAAGTTAGACAATAAATTGTGATTAGGAAAGTATTTAATTTCTAGTTATAAATTTGGAGAAAATGAAAGGTTTCTAGTTTTTCTATAAATATTAGGTATTTTCTTTGTATTAAGATATCTATGAGTTTTAATAATAAAAGCTTTGCTTTGTCAAGATTCTCTTAATAATCGGTATTCGTTTGAATCAACGATTGTTGGAGTTTGCCAGATTATCGGTATTCTTTTGAATCAAATATAGTTGGAAGATTGTTTCTGGTATTCGTTGGAATCAACAGATTCAATTTGTTATCCCGTTTATGTCACTACATCAGTAATGATGCGGTTTAGAAAAATGAAAAGTCACAATAAATTTCTTATTAATCAATCATAAATTGTGATTAGGAAAGTATTTAATTTCTATGTTATATGTAAACCCTATTTGTAGTGTGATAATTACTGTTTTATCAATCCTGTGTTGTCAAATTACAACTCTTTAATTGTTATATGTAAACCTTATCTATAGTGTGATCATTATTGTTTTGATATTGTCAAATTACAACTCTTTCAACTGTTAGATGTAAACCTTATTTGTAGTGTGATCGTTCATGTGTTATGGAATCGCATTTGCAGAGACCATGATGCACACCGTGATTGATGTGAACGACAACAATACTGTAGTTCAAACTCGACCTGAACCACGGTAAGTGAATGAAATTACTATAAAGATGATATATGTTTTGCATGTCAAAGGAAGTGTCTGAATGATATTAATATTGATATGTAGTCTCTAAACAGAATTGTCATGACAGATTAGATTATCTGGACCCTTTTTTATCATATTTTTGAAGGTTTAAAATTGAAAGTTTAAATAGTTTAAGAAAGCAAATGGAAGTCAATATATACATCACACAACAAAACATGTGTGTGGCAACTTATTGATTTACTTTGAATAATTACATAGTTACAGATCCTGCCGATAACTTTCAATTCACAACTGAAGCTGGAATCATATATGCATCACAGTTGGCGATGATCAATGACGGAGCCAGTGGGGGGGCTGGGGGGTGCTCCCCCCAACCGGCCGATGACTTTCTTATCTTCAATGGCGAAAAGCAGCTTTTTTGATCGGAAACTATGGAAGCCAGCAACTTTTTTGATCGGAAAGTATGGAAGCCCCCCTAACATTATCTGGAAAAAAAATTGAGCCCCCCCTAATATCATTTTCTGGCTCCGTCTCTGGCGGCGATGATGAGCAAGTTATCAATGTGATGCATATATGATTCCATGCAAGTTATCGGTAGGATCCGTAACTCTATAATTATTCAAAGTAAATCAATAAGTTGCCACACATGTCACATGTTTTGTTGTGTGATGTATATATTGACTTCCATTTTTTTCTTAAACTATTTATACTTTCAATTTTGAACCTTCAAAAATATGATAAAAAAGGGGTCCATATAATCTGCCATGATACTTCTATTTAGAGACTACATAGCAATATTAATATCATTTAGATACTCCTTGACATGCAAAACATATACCATATTTATAGTAATTTCATGCACTTACCGTGGTTCAGGCCGAGTTTGAACTACAACATTGTCGTCGTTCACATGGATCACGGTGTTTACCATGGTCTGCGATCTGCAAAAGCGATTCCACAAAACAGGAATGATCAAACTACACATGAGGTTTACATATAACAGTTGAAAGAGTTGTAATTTGACAATACAGGATTGATCAAAATAGTAATGATCACACTACAAATAAGTTTTACAATATAACAGTCAAAGAGTTGTAATTTGTAATTTGACAACACAGGATTGATAAAACAGTAATGATCACACTACAAATAAGGTTTACATAGTAATAGTTAAAGAGTAGTAATTTCACACTACAAATAAGGTTTACATCCATAGGTGTTCCGGGCACCCGCGGGACACCCCCTGGCTCCGTCCCTGCTTCCAACACAATACATTAGAATTCAATCCTCGTTATAGGCAGCGTGAGAAGGTTTGCAATATATAAATAAAACAAGAACATTAAAAGTCGTCCAACTAAATACTATGCAAAGAAGCAACTTGATTGGATAATAAAAAAATTCACCATCACCAATGACAAATATACACCCATTGCGTCTTTGAAAAACAGCATGGACATATTATTAAAAGCAAATACATTTGGTACATACATAAAGGACTTTAGCAGCTATTGTTGACATCTAAGAACGAGTGTCCAATAGATTCCACTAGAAGACTTAGAAAGCAACGAGGTTATCCATTGACGAAACTGTTAAACAATAATTAAATTAACTAGAACATTTATAAACTAGTTTATCAAGGGATGTTCATAGTGTGTTTAGTAGTGGGAAAAAAGGGGAGGTTTTTCCAGAGAGGTATTCTAAGCAAAGCATAGGAAACAAAAAACATGCTCAAAATGGTATCTTCTGAAAGTTCTGTGTTGGAAACAGAAAACCAGTTTTTGCCTCTATCACTAGAATTTAGAAACATGGACTTCGAGTTCTCCGATTTCAAAATTTCCCACGAAGAAACCATTTGCCACAACTAAACATCCACTAATTACACGTGCTTAATCTTCATTACTCTTTTATTATAAGAATCATCATGTCAAAAAATAAAAATCTAGAAAAAAAAGCCTGTTTGCAGAAGAAAACTAAATTTGGCCTAGCGTTTAACGAAACAAGCCCGCCATTTTTTCTTCATCTGTGTACCATTGAACACAGACTTTAAGAATGATTTATTGTTTTTCTTTAAAAGAAAATTTGCTACAACAAAGCAAACATGTCAGCAATTGAGTTAAAAAAAAGTCTATTTGTAAATAGTTATATCTTTGACTCTTGACATTGTCGTCCTCCGTCTCTTCTTATAAGTTGTACAATCATTTACGACAATGTTTAATGACTAGAAGTACTAAAACGAGCAAGCCGATGTGACTCTTGAACACTTTTCGATCAAACAAAGCATTTTATTTCAGTCTCAAATGTAACTAATAACTTATTTTATTTAAACAATTCAATGGTTTTATTCAACCTGTTCCCTTTTAATGTAAGCTTTTTAGTTTACCGATTTAACACATCGAAGACAAAGCCTAATATCCAAAGACATAGTATTATGTTATTTGTGAAGAAACAAATAATCCTATACAGATCATAAATAAAACAATAATATAAACCCATCAAAACTATTAACACACATATTAAATGTAAACCATAAATATCATACACCTGTTAACTACCATTTTAAAACATAAATATCTATCTAATTTATAGGAGTTTTTTACCAAGTAATTGTGTTTAAAAAACATATTGACCATTATGTGGTGTTCTTAAAAATAATAGCCAATATGTAGTGTTTTTTTCATTTTCAAGCTGAATCTTGTCTTTTAAATATTAGAACCACCGAAAATGTGTCGTTTAGTTGGGTTGATTGGCTAAAAAATCCTCATTTTGTAACTTTGTAATTTTTCTAGCTTCTTGCTAGTTTTTTAATAAAGTGTTGTTAAAAAAAAAAGCCTTCAAAACGATGCAAACAATAAGGTTACAAATCATCCGATGTAGCCTCACATCACATAATAAAACTTGCGTGCAAATAAAGTTAACCGTTAAATTGATGATTCGATTATTTACAATAAGAGTTTCCAATGCCAAGAACAATGTATTGAAAGCTAAAACAAAGAATTGTTCTACAATTAGAGTTGTTTTTAGAGAAACATTTTTAAATGAACTATTTAAAGTACGATTTTACGTAAATAGACGACGCATTTCTTATCTACAAAAGTGAACACAAATGTGCGCTCCTGTTGGATAGAAGACAAATTATTAATCAACAATCCTAGTTTTGGCACATTTCGACAATAAAAGACAAAACGAAACACATTTTAGGCACATTTCAACAATAAAAACAAAACAAAATGCATTTTAGGCGCATTTCAGTACATAAATACAACACAAAACGCATTTGGAGGAGCATTATGAAAGGTGAAAATGTGTCGTACCCAATGTTTTTAAAACCGGGTTTTGAATTGACCCGGTCGAGTCACCGGGTTACCGGTTGGACCGTCGGGTCAACCCGGTTTTCCACAACAAAAGAAAATATATATATTTGCAATAATTAGAAAAAAAAGTATGTATATAAATCATGAGATATTCCATATATTAAGCATAAAGACTATTTATTAACAAGTATAACACGTAAAAATAAAACTACGTCGCAAATATATAAATTAACATGCTTTATTTATAAAAAAACACGAAAATACCGAAACCTGCTCGGGTCTCGTGAACAGGGTTGACCCGGGTCACTCCAAACCCAGCGGGTCCAACCGGGTTTCAAAAATATGAAACCCGGTTTAATATCACCCGTTTTTTCGACCGGAACCGGTTGAACCGGCCAGGTCGAACCGGGTTTCAAAACATTGGTCGTACCTATTAACTTATTAAAAAACACAAAAACACAACACAACCCATGTCTTTGCTCCATCTTCAATATACTTCAACTACCCTTCATCCTCTTTATTTAATTAAGAGTTAAGTACATTTTTGGTCCTTGTGGTTTGGTGCGAGTTCACTTTTGGTCCAAAATTAAAAAAAAATTCACTTTTGGTCAAAAAACATAGTTTCTGTCCACTTTTAGTCCAATCCCGTGAATTTGCACTAAAATTTTTGGACCAAAAGTGAACCGAAACTATGTCTTTTGGACCAAAAGTGGACCGAAACTATGTGTTTTGGACCAAAACCAAACTTTTTTTTATTTTTGGACCAAAAGTAAGAAAATGCACCAAACCACAGGGACCAAAAATGTACTTAACTCTTTAATTAACTACAACCACCCACTATCTCATAAATGCAACACATGTCTTTATTTGTTAACTTATGAAAAAACACAAAAAGATTAGTGGATAAAATATAAAATACAACGCATTGGATGAGCACTTTAGTGTTTAGTGCAGTCTTGCATTCGGGGAATTCACAAAATGACAAGCATGGTTCATCCTAGGCGCATTACCGTGTTTAATTTCATTTCTAAAACTTTACAAATGAACGCTTCAAGATTGAAAAAGAAAAGAAGTAAAAGACTGAAAAGGGAAAACAACTTAAAAACAGAAGAAAAAAAAAATCATTTTTCCATATTTTTAATTTTAAGGGATGAGGTATTTGGTAGTTGTAGTTAATTAAATAGAGAAGAAAAAGTGAGTAGTTGAAGTATATGTTTTTGATTCACTAGTCATTTATGATTCGAAGCAAAGCTTATGATTTAATACATGTGTCATATTATGATTCATAAAAGTAAATACAAATCACAGAACTAATTATTTAAAATTTATGTAAATAAAACAAAACACAACACATTTTCTAAGCGCATAACACTTAATATTAAGGATGACAATGGGTCGGGAATTTCGGGGGTCGGGAATTTCGGGGATCGTATTTACCATCCCCATCCCCGTTTCTCAGCCTCATCCCCATCCCCGTCCCCATCCCCATCGGGGAATCGATTTACATCCTCATCCCCGTCCCGAACGGGGATCGAGGATCTCCACGAGGATTCGGGAATTTTTCGCCCTTATAAATTGAGCATAAAAATTACACAACTAAACGAAAATATAAAGAATTGACCTACATAATGTCTTAGAACGCATACGTTGTACATAGTTTGATTAATTAAAATGTCATTCAACTTTAAAGCATCGTAAATACTAAAATATCACATATACTATATAAATAAAATGGATCGAATGTGTGTATTCGGAAAAAATATTAGTTGAATAATATATAGTTAGTACTTAACATTTTAAAAGTAGTCGATTCATTAAATATGGCATATACATACAAATATACTTCAAGTATAATATTTGTCAATACTTACTAACTTATACATATACATGTACATGTAGTATTAATATACAAATAATTTATATATATTTGTACATTAAAAAGTTCGGGGTCGGGTACGGGGCCGGGGATTTATGTTATCCCCATCCCCGGTTTCATAATTCGGGGATTCCCCGTCCCCATCCCCATCCCCGGTCAACTCGGGGATTCCCCAGTCAATTCGGGTTTGGGGATCGGGTCCCCATCGGGTACGGGTTTTATTGCCATCCCTAGTTGCATAGTTTTAATCAAATTCTCTCCCCTTATTCAAAATGTGAAAATCTTTTGATATTTTGGATATCAATTGATTAAATGTGGTTTTTGATACTACAGTAATATCAACAGTAATAATGCTACAGTAACGCTACAGTATGCGGCCCACTGGGCTCCAATTCTGGGCCGGTCCATTTGTTTTTTTTGACAAAAGTCATACAACGTCGTTTTTGACGCAATGCTACAGTAATATAAACAGTAACAATGCTACAGTACGCTACAGTACCCGCCCCCCAGGCTTTAATTATGGTCCGTCCATTTGTTTGTTTTTATTCGCAATATTAAAATAAAAATTTTAAATAATACTTGGCACAAAATAAAAATAATTTTTTTACAAAAACTACTGATTTACTCAGATAAAAAAATATCCGCTACATGAGGTCCAACACAAAAGGTCATATTAAAAACAAATATTAAACATGAGACCAAAAATTATATACGTCGTTTCACCCCCTGTAGTTATTGTTGAGCTTTTATTTTTGGCCAGTTTATAGAGCTCCAATTTTGGGCCGACTCAATTGGTTTTTTTAGTAGGAAATAAAAAAAATTGTTTGCACAATATTTGGGGAAAAAATATTACTATGGTACATATTTATTCAAATAAAAAAATACCCGCAAAAATATCATTGATACCTAATAACTTTAAAATAATCGACAAAACCCGCACAAAAAAAAACGCCCCACAAGAACACAAGAA
>BQNB010055023.1:0-11607 GCA_026074375.1 Tanacetum coccineum
TATTTGCATTGATTGGGACGCTTCTCAATGTAAATAAAGAGGTATAGATGAGTGGGCTTATATGTTCTCGGCATAGCATGAGAATAATTAAAGAAGTAGAAGAGGAGAGCCTAAAATTAGTTAGACGTCATAGAAAATAAGATAGGTGAAATAAGAATTAAAGTACGGCCTTTAGGTAAGACTTTAGAGAGAGAGCTAAGTTAAGACGTTAAGAGTATAGGACTAAGGATGAAATTTGAATTGAAGTTATAATATGCCTTATGACATGGTTGCAATATGAGTAATGACTATGGAGGTCGCTAAGTTGTATTAGCACCCTTAAGTGAAATATGAAAGTATTAGTTAAAGTTTGAATTTATGTAGACAAAAGTATTGAACTTCCTCAAGTGACTTGTAGTCCTTGTAGTCTGTAAAAACCCCTTAGAAAGATGTTTAGATGAATACAAATGGGTATTCCATACAGAAATAAAACAACTAGCCGATGAATATGAAATAAAAATTGGAGAAAAGGGGCAAGTCCTTGAAGAAATATGGGCAAAATGTAAAAGAGCTCGATGTAAGAATAAAGATTGGTGGTATGATTACTGGTATAAGGATGAAGAAAAAACAGAATTAGGTAATAAAGATTACGATCCCCCAAAAGTACATACATAAACATTTGAAGTAACAAAATATAAGTTCGACAACGGATGTAGCTTCATATGTGTTAGTGATGAGAACAATGAAACCATGTCAATGGGTCAAGGTTTAGAAAAATGATAATGGAGGAAATGGAAGAAGTCCTCGGGAATGACGAAGAGGACTCTGACAACGAGACGTATAGTGGATATAAGTCTAACTTAAAGACTCATTAATAAACAAAAGTGCTTGTCGGGAGATAACCCGTCCTTTATTTAATGAAATTTCCTTTTTGCATTAGTTGGTTTGCATTTTTTTTACTTTGTTTTGTAGGATCCAGCAGCTAAGAGGCATTTATCGAGACCGGCTCGACTCATAATCATGTGGTAACTCTACTAAATCTGCAGCAGTTACGGCGTAACAACTTAAGTTTACGCCGTAACCATTTCCGTTACGACGTAATCCATTTCACGGTTACGCCGTAACACTTTAAAAACTTAAAAAAATTCAGACCACTTGATTACGGCGTAACCACTGGAGTTACGCCGTAACCTCCTTCTGAAAACCTTAAATTTTAAGTTTTAAATATGTCTAAACCTTGTATACCGTAAATGGATTTGTGGGATGTAACTTTGGAAGCCCACACGAGACTACACACGTCCACTTGGGCCACCAAGAGAGTTTAAAAGGCTTGTTTGCATAGCTAAATGCAACCGAGATCCTACTAAAGTGAGAGTTAGTTTTGTAATTACCCTGTACACTTCATAATTCTTATAGAAATATTTTTATGCATTGTTTGTTTATTGATCACATGATAAAAGCTGCCTCGAAGACGGAGATAATCTAATGATAACATGCAAATATACAAATCTCGAGCAATGCTCAGGGAGTTTTCTTTATCCTAATTTTAATCTTTCCTTTTTAGTTTCATTCCCTTAAATGTACAATATGGAAATGTACAATATCAAGTGGGGGAAAGGAGTAACTAATTTTAATACTTGAAGTTATGTTTTCCTTTGATTTCTTGTTATCTTCTTAAAATTAAAGCCAATATTAAAAATTTTGACATGTTTTTCTTAAATAACTAGAATTAAACTTTGCCAAAAGCACATTAACCTTTATTATTATTTGGTGAGATGTAAGCCTAATATTTCGTTTCCATAATATTATTCAAAAATCCACCAAAATATTGAGTGTGCCGGTAGTATTATAGACTTTAGAACTGCATTACAATCATTTTTGACACCTTATTGAGTAGCAAGAACAGATAGATCAAGAAAGGCAAACACTTATAAAATCACCCCAAACAGCCTATAAGTGTGTGTGTGTGTGTGTGTGGGTGGTTATCGAGTTTTACATCTGACTTGTCCGAACCTCCCCCTGATAAACCCTGTTGTTGCACTCATTATTAGTGCAAGATACCTCTAGATCACCCTTGTTTAGCCAATCTATGTTTTTACCCCATTATATATGTTTCGTTTCACCATTTCACCTTAGCTTACCTTGTAGTCTGTAAATATCCATGGCTACCTAAGTTCATGGTTCAGGAAAATGAAGTTCAAAGATTGGCACTATTACTGATCATATGAAGACCCTCGGTTCTATCACTTTCGATATTGTTTATCTCAAGTGGGGGGATGTATTGTTGTGTACAGGAGAAATAAAAAAATATAAATAAAAAAAGGTGGTGCAACTATAAGCCACTTTAGTCATATAACTCCTGATGTTGGTTACGTGTTATAAAACCAACAAATATAGATGTGGTGCAACTATAAGCCACTTAGTTTTTGGAGGATGGTGCAACTATAAGCCATCCAACAAGTGAAGAATGGGTTAGCATGCTCCGCAACATCTCATTATTATCTAACCCATCATGATGATATGATCAGATTTTTCCACCGAAGGACTTGGACTATAGATGGACAGTAGCTGGTAATGGATGCCTTAGACTTTTACTTGACTATTCATTTTGTGTTTTTATATTAATGATGAGGTGTCATTTTATACACTTTTTCAGGGTCGTTTAACCCCCTAAATCGTGCATTTATGCCCAAAATAGGTACTTAATCGTTCCTTTTCAGGTATTTAGCATTTGGAAGGCATTTGGAGGAAATACACGTGACTTGGGCTCATTTACGTGACTTTGGCTTCATTTAGTATGAAACAGAATAATGACTACGAACTAACACACAAACATCCTCCATAATTTCTATACTCAGAAGCATAAGCTGGGGAACGGGGAGGAAGACGGCGTACTGATTACACGTGTAGCCTGTCATCCTCCAGTCTACGTTCATAACCTTGTCCAATTCAGGTTGTTGTTTCTGGTGGTCACAATGATCTCTAGTCGGCGGAGGTCAGATTTGTCAACGTCAACAACATATTAATCTAGAATGTCTATTTACATAGACGGTGTCACGATTAACACGCGACGCCACGCCGCAGTCACAAGCATTTTCTACTATAGATACAATTCCATTTTAGGTTATAAGTGTGTAAATTTAGAGTTGAAAACGAAGACAACAGGGGGAGAACCCTGAGTTATTTGTTTCAGTTAGCTAGTTGTTAGGGGCGGATTTGATTATTAGGGCCTCAACAACCCTTTATGCGTTAATTCTTTCAATTCATGTTTTTTGCAGTAAGATTCTGTCTTACTTAATCAGTTTAATATGTAATTTGTGGGTTGGTTTGCATTCTGTATTTTTATTACTTTTTCTGTAAAAATTGATCAGGATGGATCTCATCAACACTTTATATTGCTTGTTTATTTTATGATTGTAGGAATTCTTGGTTAGGTTGTAGATCTTAGTTGGTGATTGTTGCTTACTTTGTTGATGTAATTGAATTAATGGCTGTTCTAGTTTCGTTAGGAATTACATCTTTTGTTGTATCTGTTGTTCAGGGGGAGGTGTTGGTGTTGAATATGTTGAGTATGTGATTATTTGTGATCGTGTTGGTGTGTTTTGATATGTTGTGATTCTTTAAGTTGTTGATTTTTGTTGCGTTTGTTTTGAATATGGTTCTAGGATTAACATGATTAATGTTTGAAAAGGTTATCATCGCGCGTAAGGTTGGGTTTAACTTCTTATTTACAATCTTTGATACCACATGGTCCACTTATCTATGCGTTTGTGGTTTTTGTTTTTTTTTCTGATCCAATATATATGATATTTTTCTAAATGCATTTTATTACTCTTAGGGGCGTTGTATTGTATTTCTGTCTTCATACTTCCTCTTACTTGTGCGTTGAAACTTAAAGGATATAATTATAGTGATGGCCGGGTTCGTTGTCGTGGGTCGTTAGGTCTGGGGGTTATTTAGTTGTACTACTTTCCGGTCCCTAGATACTTTCTTTAGGAATTATTTTTTTCTTTGATCATTCTAAAATGTTTGTGTATAAGATAACAATCACTAGGAGAAGACAATCTAGGGAGTATACATGATTAAAATTAACAACATTCTTTTATTTTTTTTTTAATAGATAAAAAAATCCAATCTATCATACATTAGGATTTTACTGCTGTTACTATAATCATAAAACAAAAAGAATATTCTATCAACCCTTAGAATTCTGTTAGACGTGATCATGCCTTTCCCATACATTTGCTCTTCGAGGAGGGAATTTACGTTAACAACCAGAAAAGTACTTTAAAGTCTGTAACATTCAAAAAAGAGTCCTTGCCTTTTTTTTAATACTTCACTACAAATGGTTAGGTTTACCACTGGACCAAGGGAGTTTAGTTGTATACTTAGTCTTAAAGATTAGTGCAAGTTGTTGTATATTAGTTGGGTAAATCTTTTCATTGTAAAGAGTAGTTTGTAGTTAGAGTAGTTGTGTAAATTAATATGCGTTAAGAGTTGAGTTTTATGTTTTAGATTGTTGGTAAAAATTCGGGTAAGAATAGACATTAGAATAGAAAGTCCCTCCGTTCGGCAACCACGCAACAGTTTTTGGCAACCCGCTGCCGTATGTTTTCAAATGCTTTATTTTAGTTGCGTCTTGTCTTGACGGTGGGGAAGGAGGATGGGGAATAAAATAATAGTTAGGTTTTTCGATCTGTATTCAGTTTAACTTAGTTTACTCACTTGAATCCTTTAAGTGAGACTTCTCTATTCACACTATTAACTTTCTTTGTATATATTAGTCTTTATCTTTTTCTTTGTGCCCTTTGTTCGCTTAGATCATTTGTAGATTTTGTAAATTATATGAAATTGGTATGGTCTATTCTTGCATTGGTTGGTTTGTTGTATGGCTTTCGTCGATCAATCTTGGTTTTTGTTTCTCAACAACTAATACCATCAAGATGAATCTTTATCTTCTTCAAGATTTCACGTATGGAACTCGTTTTACTAAGATCCGTATAATCCGGAAAGAAAAAAAAAAAAAGTCCAAGATTTCTTTGGCCCTCCTTCTTAGTTTAATGGACCCCCCTCAATTGTAAATCTTTCTTAAAAATCGCGGATTATAATTCACTGTGTAATATCTATCAATTTGACAACAATAGAGGGCGGAGTGATCTTAGGAATAGTTTAGATGTGTTATAGGAGCTTGGTACTGCTAGAGGATTGTGACCTATATGATTAAAATATGTAAGCATACCCAACAAAGGTTATTTTCGTGATGGACAATAGCAAAATCCAAATGATCAAATAGTTCGGGGGATGATATGGTATAGGGTACAGGTACCTAGGTGCATAGGAATGGTTAGAATATGATGAGATGTAAGATAGCTACTGTACTGATGGACTATTGACGGTAGGGGTTCCAAGCCCTGAGAGTACCACACAAACCCTACCGTCATTTGAGAAATATATATGCCCGTGTGAATTAAGCAGGGGAAGGAGTAGAAGGAAGAAAAGGAGAAGAGTAGAAGAGTAAGACTTTAGGGGACCACGTTAGGGTGGCTATTAGATTTTGAACACTTTGAAACAAACAAAAACTAGAGGAAGTAGGGCTTTTTATAGTAGATCACATACACTCCTCTTAGTTCTTGCGGTTATGTTTCTTGTTTTGATGGACCAGAGCTCAAAACTTTAGCTTAGTCTTCATTAGATGTAAGTTTTGGAGACGTATTAGGCATTGTACCACCCCAATCAAACCACATTGTCTATGGATTGTTCTTGGATGAATGGTTAGTTGATTTTTTAACTCTATCACCGCCTTCACCTCACGGGGGATTGGCTCTTCCTATGGGGTTGTAATAGGTATGATAAAACTATGGGATTTAGGACCCTTTAGAGACACTGGTGGCGGGTGCTGATAAAGGGGGTGCGCGGGGTGGTGGGTGGGTTGGTGTGGGTTTTACTCAAGTAGGGGTTCGGTGGGGCACGCTTTTTTTTATATCTTCATTTTAGTAGGTATATAATTTGTTGCCATTAGGTTGGGATTATATATGTGACTTATTTTTTGAAGGAAGTGGTCGTTGCAACTTTTGATGATGAATTCCTTTGGAGGGATCAGTAGTAGCTAGACATCTTCTAAGGACTTAGTTTCTTCAATAAGAGTATTCCGATACATTTTGGTTATTCAGGATTTGATCAGGCCAAAAACCCAAACCCCAAAACCAAAACTGAATATGAAGTGAGCAAGGTAGAGAAAGAGGAGTATTTAAAGTTGTCGAGAGAGTGTGAGAGGTCACGATAGAGGAATAGATCAGGAATATTAGATTAGTAAATTAGAGATGAGAGAAGGGGTAGAAATCGTAGGAATTTTAGGAGTTAGAGTAGGAGAGAGGTAGGGTAGTATTAGGAAATAGAAATTAGAATAGTTAGTTTTTAGAAATTAGTGATAGGAGAATAGAATAGAAATGAATAGTTATTTGAATAGAATAGAATTAGAATAGTAAGATAGTTTAGGTTAGGATATGAGAGGTTTTATGAATGTTATAGAAATATGATAGATTTCTTTTGTACGGCCAACACACCAAATAGTTTTTAGTGGTTGTGTATTTAGATAGATTTAGTAGTAATTCTAGAATGGAGAAGCAACAAAGAAGCACAACCGTTTTTTTTTTAATATTTTTTTTTTTTTTTTTTTTTTACTGTTTTTGTATTAAGTTTTTTTAGAATCTAAGGAAGTTTCTCTTCTAGGAGAAGAACTTAGTTTATTCGATAGGCCAAATGAAGTAGATAGAGGTAGAATTCTCGAAGCACACCATTTTGAGCCTATTCTTCAACAACAAATTTCTTAACTTATGGCTCCTTCTCATCACGATGGTATGTACCGTTACAATCACCCACACTAAAACTCAAGTGTAGGGGAACCTTCCCCTTTATTTGTTAAATAAGGGTAGAGTCAGGTTCGTGACTCGAACAAAAACAAGCGCTTTTTGGGAGTGTCTTGTGTGTTTTAATTCTTTATTGTTTGTTTATTATGTTTGAATTAGTTTGTAATCATGCTTTGTTTGTTTGTAACTTTGTCTTATTTGCAATCAAAGGTATTTTGCAACAAAATAAGTGTAGGGGAATTATCTGGTTTTTAAAACCAAATTCAAACATTTGAAATAATTCGTTTAGATTAATTTGTGTCAGTTTCGAGACATATGAGTAAATTTTCAAATCTCAGGTTTTATGCAGCTATTTGTACAGGAACTAACTTATGGAATCAAGTGTAGTAAATTTTTCATCAAAAACAAAATTTTTGTTTTCACAGAACGTGGAGACGGCGTCACGATTTACACGCGACGCCATCACCACGACACATGTGACGGCGTCAGGATTTTCCTGATGGCGTCAAATGCCCAGGTCAAGAAAACTTAAAGTTTTTAATTATTTTTGAAAATAAAACTTGCTTAACATTTAATATATGTATTCTTCTGCTATAAACCTGCAAAACCTAATGAGTTTAACAATTCTCTCATCCTATCCTTACTGCTTTATCGAGTCAAACCCTAAATTCATAATTGTATATTATTTTATCGCACATTTTATGCTTGGTATAGTTGTCTTTGTCTTTGATTACAGGTTATATTTGACGAGAAGAAGCTTGGAAGTTCTTAGGAAGTTTCATTGGATGATTCTTAGAGGACGATTTAACCAGTTTTCGCATGTTTCTTCTCCATTATTGAGCAACCCAGGGGAGTACTAGTTTCTTTTCCTTGTTTTCTTTTCCCTTTATTCGTTTTTACGGGTACTTTTATAGAACATTGGGGACAATGTTCAACTTAAGTGTAGGGGGAAAATAACTTAGAAACTATCTTTCATTGCCAAATTGCTTTGTCCTTAAAGTGATGGATAATATATCGAAACATAGCATAAGAGGTATTTTTTATCCAAATTTATTTTTTTATGACACATACCGACGAAAATCGAGTGTTAATAGCGTCTCATGGATAAGAATTTATATGACTAGCACAATAACCCTCATAATTCCACCCCAAGAATGTGAGGTTCACCTTTAGATCTTTAGGAATTCGGGTATCTATTATTGATGCTCAAGATAGTTTATACCTTTAGCTTTCTCGAGTTAAAGAGTGAGCAGTGACATGTGTCTATTCTTTCATTATGGATGTGTAAGTGTGGTCTTCGTCTCCTTTTCTGGAGCATTGAGATCGGTATTAAATTATATGAGTGTACCAGTAGCATATTAAATTCTAGAACTTGTTTTTGTGATGCATCCTGTGCATTAGTAAGTTTTTAGGATTTGCTTTGGTATGGGCATTTAGGATTTACACCTTGTTTTATATTGTAATTGTTATGATGGTCACACTGATCATATAACTATCCCCACCTTGCCATGAAAATCATTATTAGTGTAGGATTCCCCTAGTTACAAACATCCGAGCCTTATCCCTGTTTTCGGTTCTCATTATTTTTCTGGTAGATTACCAGATCCATTAATGAGAGCTTGTTTACCTTTTTTAAACCAATAATTTTACTTCTAAATTTCCTTAGCCAACCATCTTGTGGTACTCCACATTTAGTCATTTTTGGTCGTTTAACCCATGTTAATTATTGATTACACAGTTGCTAAGTCCTCTATCCTTGTAAATCGTGTTTGGGACGATTAGGATTTCATGGTATTGTATTTATTATCGCAGAAGAGAATAGGGAAAAGTAGAAAAGTTAATCAATACCCCCCATATTTTTGTTATATGATTTCCCTGTGATTTGATCCTACGCTCAATATTGGGTCATTAGTTAGATTGTAAATATCGAGCATTTGTAAAAGCTCCATGTGTAGGGGTCGTATTTATAAACCCCGTATATGTAGTTATCGTTATTCAAAAAAAAAATGAATAAGAAAAAAATAGGATGACTTGATGTTTAAGTTGTGTTAAGTGTTGGGTTTTTCTTCGTCCGGAGTTTGGGCCTTTGCTAACAAAACCTGCAATGTATACGTGGTAAATAATTTGCGATCCCTTCATATCCAATTTCTCCCCTAAGACTAACTAAATGTATGTAACTTTAGCCCGTTTCCGTATTCAATTTGTTGGGATGCTTACACTACACCCCACAAACACATTTTTTTTAACATGACCTCTTTAGATATTAATGAATAATACTTACACCTTAGCGGTGGGAGGTTTGATCAGTTACCAAGCCTATGGTTATTTCATATGCTAATGACAGGTTATGAGTGGTTGTTTTCCTTTCCCCCATATGTTATAATTTATAATATAATCCGAGTGGAAAGGGAATCCCATAACACGAGATGGGAGGTGCTAGTATATACTTTCGTTTGTGCTATTAATTAAAGGTGTTTTGTTAAAGGTCGTGTTTTCTAAAATACTTTTTTAGAGTAGGTAAAATGGACCCATTTCCATATTGTTACTTGTCTAGATAGGACAAATCCCATTGTCTTGAGGACATGCAAATCCCAAAGAAGTGTAGGAGCGTTTTTTTGATGAGGTGTCATATTTATACCTTATTTTCGGGGTCGTTTACCCTTTAAATCGTATGCAACTGTTTTGCCTCAAAGTTGGTACTTAATCATCCATTTTCATGGGTATTAGCATTTGGAAGGCATTTAGAGGACAAAATACTCGGTGACTTGGGCCTCATTTAGATGAAGGGGAGGAACTGGACGAGACTACGGTACCTACACCAACATTGATCAAGAAATTTATTCCGCAACAAAAAGTGGAAGAAGGGTGGTCTCAGATTACTCGTGACGCCGGTACATTCCTGACCACGACGGCGTCTCAAGTTATCACGACGGCAGTCGGCAGCACGACGGATAGCCAATTATCTTGAATTTTGTTTTGTCTTTGTTGGCGTCACGGATTTTTAAAAGTGACGCCCGTACCGCATCGTTTTTTCCTCCTATATATACAAAATCTGATTTTAGGGTTTTAGTGTGTTAACTTTTAGAATATTTAAAAAGAGGGTCTCGAACCTAGCTTCGTTTGGCAGCTGGTTTATGGATGTTTTTAGGGGCCTTAAAAAAAAACCCTATTGTACTTCCTTTAGTTCATGTTTAATCAAGAGTAAGACTTATTTAATCAATTCAACTATGTTTGGTCGTGTGATTCTTATATGTTCTGTTTGTTATCTATAACATGCGCGGCTATAGCTCCTATTGCTAGTTTTTTATTTTTGCTTGTATGAAACCTAGATGTAGTCATTAGTGGTGTGTTGCTTCTTGTGATGGTTAGAGCAGGTTAGGTCTTAGGATAAAACAAAGCTTTGTCTGTTATCAGCTATTGATATGTCTTGGGAATAATACATGAGTGTAGAAAGATAACCAATCGGCGGTAACAGTCTTATAATACCTTGCCCCTTTTTATATGTTATGCATAGATACCACTCTTTAATATAATTCACATGCAGTTAATATACTCTCTAGGGGGCCCTTGTAATAGTCTTCATACTACCATTACTTGTGCCAGTAACTTAATGGATTCATTAAATACGACCGGAGGGGGGGTTTTTCATATAACTCGTTCATGATTAGTGATAATTAATTACCATAGATCATCAAAGTGTGACCCAAAAAGCAACAACACTCTGGAGAAGCAATTAGGGAGTTATACATGATTTAAATAAAACAGTCAGTATTTTTATTATATTGTTATCACCCACTAGTTTAGTTTATATTTAGTTTTATAGCTTAAAAACCAACACCAGCCTCTCCAATATATGATTTTACTTCTTTTTCATAAAAAAATTTAAAATCATAAAAATGAAATCTTCCATCATACCCATTTAGAATTCTATTAGAACGGGATCAATTCCTTCCATCCTTTTCCCCCGAACTGGTGGTAGATGAATGATAACAACCCCTCGAGTTTGCCTCATATAGCTCAGGCGTTCTACAACGTTTTATGGGAGGCTATGCATAGAGTGTTGTAATTTAAAATCTTCGTTTTAGGAAGTCCTTCATACGACGCTGTAGGGGGAGCACGATTGTTTCGGTTTGGTTGTGTGGGCATTTTATTAAGGTTATCAGGAACGCTCTATCTCCTAGCGGTCATTATCTCGTGGACTCGCTTTCTTTTAGTACATTTTGTTTTTTTCCATAAATCACCATGTTGTAAATAATTTAAAATACGAAAATAAATAATTATTATCGACAATTAAAATTTTTATTGTTCGACGGTGTTTGGTTCTCTTGAACTTATAATAAAATCAATATTATGGATGTCGAATTCCTCGATTCTTTAATACGCCATCAAAAAAAAAAAATCGGGTTGTTTCATTCCACACCACATAAGGGGCAGCGCCGCCCCCGGTCCCGGTGCTCCACTTTTCTTACTCATCTTAATTTCATTTGCGATGAGACGGTTTCCTCATTATTAAACGGACTCACATGCTCGAACGCAAAAATCACGCGATATTATACTCGCCTTGACTATCGAGATGGGAAATCAACAAAGCAAATGGTAATTTATACCAACAAGATCAAAATATAATCACAATCACTCTTATCACAAGAGACAAAATATGCCATGGAACGTATCCGGGAAAACGAAAGACTTTAAACGAAAGATCAACCCAAATCTTAATTTGGTGTTCATTCTAACAAAACAAAGCGCACATCGCTACACA